>JANZXR010000006.1:31600721-31611035 GCA_027575705.1 Erythroxylum echinodendron
TATTTAGTTAGGTTTTTTTTTTACAGTTTCGTCCTCAAACTTTTAGAATTTAATGGTACCGGCCCGCTAATTTCTGATATTGTGAGTACCGGCTGGTACCAGTCGAAAACAGCCAGTACCGGCTGGTGCTTGAGGCTGGTATCATAATCAAAGATACCGTTCCACTTGCCAGTTGGTATGGTACCATCTGGCTGGTATCGACTGGTACAGAACGGTATCTGTATCTATGGCTGGCGTACAAACGAATGTGAATGAGACATTTTACTTTCATTCTACGCAATGTGATATCATCATTATACCCATCGCACTGCCACTTTATACCAAAAACAGAAAATAACCTCTTACCATTTTAGCTACATCCCCTTGTTGAAGTCCATCGCTACTCTTAACTATTTCATGCTATCTCCACAAACAAGTTAGTTGGATTTCTTTTTTAGGATGCATTGCCAATTGCTTTTGAGTGACAGAGACTTGAGATGACGACATCAACAATAATATTCTAGTAATAATTTCACTGAAATTAAAGATCTGAAAAGATTCAAAATTACGACTTGGACAATGAACTAAAATTTGATAAACAAGTTTGCTCCTAATTTTCCTCTTTAATTCCTTTGATCATCTCAAAGCACAAGCCTTTCATTCTTTGTTATCAAGCATAGGTTAATTAGAAACTATATAAACACAGAATTTATCGTGTTTCTTCAAATTATTAACTGGCTCGACCCTTGCCGTATCCTGAAGATGAAGACCTTGACATAGATGAAGGTGCCAAGAATACCAAATTTCCCTGTTAAGAATTTATTGATGAAGTCATTTCGTTTAAGTAGCTTGTTGCATATACATTGCCTTTAGGATTCAACTAGCCACTGGAAAGTGCTCACACTATTTCAACTTCTGTACAAACTTGTCCCCACTTCCCTGATTTCCTCCCTCAAAGGCGGCACCACTGTTGCCACCGCCGCTAGTGCCAATGATAGACGTGAGAACAGCTTCTAAAGCAGATTGGAAAGTTGGATCACCCGTGATTGCCTTTGTTGCGGAAACTATGGTATCTGGTAACGACGGTTGCTGTGGCAGAGAAGACTGGTATTTTTGGATATATGGCTGATGAAGGTTGTTATCTTCTTGAGTTCTTCCGAGGTTTGACAATCCAAATGTGTTCCTTAGGTAGGGTTGTGAATGACTACCATAGAGAGCAGGGAACATGTTACTCCATGGCATTGTTTGGTTAGTTTCACGGGAACCAAAGTTGAGACTTGTTGAAGCAAATTCGGGGATTTGAGGATAGGTTGAAGAAAACCTAGTGAAAGCAGATGAGGAAGATGGCGTTGAAGTTAAGTCAAGAGTGATTGTTGGGTGGGAAGATGAAGAAGACAATGAAGGGTTATTATATATGTGTAAAGGCTTTGACTTTGAGTTGTCAGGTAGATAGAACTTCAATCCATGGAGATCAACAGCAGTGGTAGGGCTGATGTTCGATGATGAGCCAGATAAAAGCATAGAAGCAGCTGCAGAAGTTGTGGAAGCCATCCCTCTTGCTGAAACAGGAAGTGGGTGGTTGTGTGTTCCTTCGTAAGTAGTGATTAAGATGGACATATCCTCAACAGATCTTTGCACCTGAAACATCACAAAATAAGAAATCGCAAGTGCAAGAATACTTACAAGCGAAGAACGATAAATACAAAGATATATTCCAATTCAAATTTCTTTTCATACCTTTGGTCTACTAGGTAATGCTCTGCATTAACTACAATTACTGCAACGTTTAATCTTGAAAGTAGCATTTGAAAATAATAAATTTTGTACCTGTTTCCTCACTGGGCATGTTGGTCCAATAGTACACCTATAGTAAGCTCGAGGGCATGGGTTTCCTTTTGCAATCTTCTGTCCATATTTCCTCCACTGGCAACCATCATTCATCTATATATATATATATAATCAAAAAGAGAATATTCACCAACAATACCAAAACTAAAAAGTAGTTCTATTTGGGTAATCCTACTACTGACAGGGCTGTAAAAGCATAAATTCAGATACTAACAGTTAGAGTGTCGCATCTAGCTTTCAAAGAAACTCTTGCTTTCTTGACAGGATTTTGTTGTTGGACTTCATCGTCTCCACTTCGAGCTATCTTCGAAGCTTTATTAAGCAAATTGATCTCCTTAGATTCTTCTTTGGATTCTTTGAAATTGTTTATCGGGTTTTGTTTTTCATCTGTAGTTGTGTCAGAATCTGACATTTCGAGTTTGCAGTCTAGTCCAAGAGACAGACCATCCTTGATAACATGATGATCTTTCCTTTTTCTGAAAGTTTCAACGCTCTTTCCATCTTTCTTGGGATCATTTGAAAAACCAAGTGTAAGTGAAACAAGCTCGGTTTCTTGATCAGTTGCTTGAAGATTATTCTCCGTTTCTGTGGGATTGTTTATTTCCTCTTGTTGAACAATGTCATGGAATTGCATTTGAAGGGTTCGATAATCTTTCATTATTTGATTTAAGGACGTTTTTAGTCGTAGATTTTCTAATCTCACTTCACCCATTTTGGCTCTAACAGATTCAAGTTGAACATCCTGCACATATATATCATAGAAAGTACAAATTTAATTTGTTAATGATTTGAAGATTAAAATTTGAATGAAATGTTTAAATAATAGGTCGAGAAAAAATGAACAATAATAAGAAATGTGGAGAAATTTTTAGGATATGATTGGTTGTACGTAAGATTTTTAATAGAATTAAATATAATTGTTTATAATGGGATGAAGCGTAAATAGATGTACTATTAAAAAATTATTGTTTGAAGAGGATGGAAGGGTTCACAATATAATATAGTGAAATATTGTTTGGAAGAAGGATTCATAATATTGTTTATCATTTTATATTCTATTCTAAACCTCCCAAATAGGAGGTAACTTATTTTTACTGTTTATAATGAAATAAGATGTAATGTAAAACTCTCCCTTCCTTCCTCATCTATTTCATTCCATTATAAACTTTCCTCTTAATTGATAGAATAATATTATATTACATTCTATTCTATTAATAACCATCTAACCAAGCATAGTTTTAGGGTTAGCTTGAGTGGACAAAAAGGTAGTTTTCCAATCTCATTCGACCAAATTTAAATCCTAAAGGTGAGAAAAAGGTGGAGTAGACTTTTAGAAAGGCAAAGTTCTCTCTTATTGTGTATTCTATTACTAACATCCATTTCTTAAAACAAAAGCAAAAAGGGAAGAAAGAAAATGCGAAGTCTTTTTATCGAATGATGAAGCTTATCAACATAAAAATGTAATTATAAAGTGTTGCTGGTAAAATTTCATCTTTGACCTCAATAACTCGATGAGTTGTTTCATTATTCATTTATTCACATTGTTAATTATGTTAGTACATTTAAACTTGCTATTAAATAAATAACTAGGCTTTTCATAAGGCATTCATTATACTTTCAAAATAATACATCACATATTACTTAAAATACACTAACTATAGTTTTACTCATAGTATTACTCAAATTAAACGCAAGGTTGAAAGCTACAATAAAGAAATCATTAGTGACTACCTTTTATCCAATTTAATGATAAATATAAATATTTTGTTGTTCCTAAAAAGGTATAATTTTATTTTTATGGATATAATATGTTATCTTTTTTAAAGGGAAAAAAGAGAAAAAATTAAAATAAATTTCTTTTTAATTTAGTATCAACAAGTTTATCATTAATATATTGTTGGCTGTATATATTGTAAAAAGGTTCTTTCTAGAACTTTTAATTTAAATCTAACCCCTTATTTACACTAAATTGTTAACATTACTTTAAGGAGTTGTATGCATTATTATTATCATTATTAACATATTCATCTAACTAAAGTTTAAATCATGTTAAGTCTACCAGAGGAGTTTATGAATAGTTTCTTAAAGTACTAGTACAATATTGAAAATTCTTTTTCATCCATGACAAATCATAACTATATATTAGATTAGATTGGTTGCTGGTTATTATAATAATTATAATTAAATCTAACATGACGATATTTGTAAGAGAATAATGTAAAAAGATGAATCATATTCACAATTGTAAATAGTTGGGTGTTATTTTGAATTTTGAATTTATCCTTTAATTAGTAGATTAGTACAATGAATATTTTAAATAAAATTCAAATATAATTAAATTCAAAATAATTTAAACAAAAAATTATTAAAATATACTCCTCCCTTATTTTAAATAAAATGTCAATTTTTCTCTAAAAAGAATTATAGTTGCAAAATCATATTATAGTCAATTTAAACAAATTCATCCCTCTAAGTTAGGCTCACCTATATAATTTGATTTATGTTTTTAATTGCTGTATTCTTTTTAATTTTTTCACCATAATGTCATTATTTCCCATAAAATAATTGAATTTAGATCTTTAACCTATATTTGAATATTAAGAACATCAATCCTATGTAAATAAGGGAACATGATTAGAATTAAAATTAGACAAAATTAATTAATAGGTTAAACTTTGACATTGTCCTAAATTTTTCTCAAGTTTTTCGTCGAGTCTTGTTTGTAAAGAAGATTAATATCCACTAGGCCTATATTCTCGTGTCATCGAGATGGTCGGATCCATCAAATGCAGCAAAGCATGTTAGGAGCAAGGGTTATCGAATCAGGTAAGTGCCACTATATGCCAAATTGTAAATTTCGAATGAACCATGCAAGATCGCAGTCAAGAAAAGCAATAGGACATGCTGGTTTCAAATATTTTCTGATCTCAGTTAATGCCCGCATGCTTCTGATATAGATTAGAACAAAAGAAAATCTTCGAACCTTTTCCTTTTGGCCTGCAGATGGTACTTTTGAATTAGGTTCCATGGTGGACGTATCCTCCTGATTGGATTGAGCAGGTACCTGTTCAAGGGCCTTCATAATATGTTATTAAAGGGTACAAGTAAATAGATAACAAGACCCTGTAAAGAAAAGGACTACATAAGTTTGCTTAGATGATTAGGGTTTTCCCAACTTCTCTCCAGTGCTTGCAAGACATAGGGCAAAATGTTGGAAGAGTGCATAAAAACGAAGTAACTAACCAATAGCTATCTATATAACCTCGTGAAGCACGTTGTAGAGTCCTTAAGTCGCTGGTTGTCTAAGATAATGGTCAAGAATATCATACCAATCAAAAATTTGGACAACAAAAAAACTTGGAATTTTCATGCATCCAAGTCAATTAAAACGACTCTGCTGGGACCACAAAGATTGCCAAGTTCATGACTTTAAAGGTTTACGGTCTTTCACTTTCGTGATCCAAAACTCAAGTCTCCTGTATTACTCAAAATATCTGCAGATGTAGTCATGTTGATATAAGGTCTCAAATGTATACAGGTCAATGCTTAGATGCAATCTTTTTATCCATTGCATAGAGCTCTTAGAAACCACATAAACTGTGATGAAGCGTCAACTTAAGTTACTGATTTATTCTCAAAAAAAGTAAAATTTTTGCCTATTTGTTTCTGCATATTTGGTTTTCTCTTTTTATTTGTTCTAGCAGGTTGTGACTGGACCTATCAAATCGTAATATTATGTCATGCAAAAATATACTGAATGAGAAATGTTCAATCAAAAGGTGGTTTTAATCCAATCAGAATGTATACAATCTTAGAGGATATGTACTATTTTTTGCTTTTCTAATTAATTACCTGCTTTATTAAGCTCATATTCCTGTGTTCTGGAGAAGAAGATTTCAGATTGCTTCCAACCTGAATTATATGCATATATGAAGAGATAAGTCATGGAAAACAACATTATAAATTCTGAAAATAGAGTCATGGAAAGAAAAAGAAAGCTTTCTTCCTGCTCTTAAGCTATGGAAAATATTTGAAACCTGCTGCTTATGCATTAAATTTTATATTTAAAAATAACTTGACTGAAATGAGCTCATACAAACACTAGACATGAAGATCATATAGCTGCAATACTTCATCAAGAAAACCACAGAACCAGAATGAAGGGAGAGAAGCATAACGTGCATCCTTGTGTATATGCAGTTCCTTTTGCCCACAATAAAGTATTAATCCTTCCTACAAATCATAAAACTACAACAACCACGAAAACCAGAGATGTAGGTGAAGCTCAAAAAAGGAGTATATATAACCTTATTAACAACAGTATCTTCTCTGCAACCACCTTCATGACCACCATAAGAATCAGCCGTCTTATCTTCTTCGACAACTCTATGACCAATTCTCTCCGTTAGATCCTCCATAAAACCCTTTTGATGAATTGATCTCCTCTTTTCTTGCTTTCCCTTTTTACCATCTGAATGAGAACCTTAAGTTGTATATATAGACAGAAAGCATCCAGTATTTTGACTTGCTTTAAAGAAACTCAAAACCTCACGGGCTTACGTAGGAAGCGCATAAGCATCAAACATAAATGTCAACTCTCAAATCCAATTGCAGTAAAAAAAGGAAAAAACATCTCTACAACTAATCTTTTATGCAACTTTTAGCGATAAACTAAGAGCCTGAAGAATTCAACGAAGACCATTATTAAGACAAGTTGCACACAGAGAGGGGTTCGAGCCATCCGAGATTCACGGGTCCCCCATACCCATCTTTTGAAGTTTCTTAATTACAGAAGTCAGGTTCATGATGTGGTCAAACTTTTGGATGTTCTATCGCCTGTAACCCTTTATGACTGGAGTTTGCTTTTTGTCTTTTTCGTCTTGCGGTTGATGAGAGGTAGGGTTTGCACTTTGTAGTGAGTACTGTTAGGGTCAAAATGGGGCTAAAGAACCAATCCTATTGGTCATTGAAATTAATTTAACTTTACCCAGTGAGCTGGGCAACATCACTGCACCGTTCAAGTGTACGACATTTCAACATCGTTGAATTTAATTAGTTAAATCTCCATTAGTTAATATATAATTCGTCTTCCTAGAATATTGAAGCCTTTGGTAGTTTCACATGCCAAGATGATGACCAACTTTTAGTTATAGCAATAAAGATTCAATTGACCCTCCCCTTCAAATTTATTATTGTTCAGTCTCCATATGTGTGTTCTCGTGCGCAGAAACAAAATTCTCTTTCTATACGCTTCTTTGACATTTCCCTTATGATAATGAAGGTCGTATTGTTTTACGCATAAGAAAATTCATTTACGCATGACGATGGTTTTAGTGAGTTCATGTACGTGCTCGTATTTCTTCTAACATCAAATTAAAAAAAAAAAGTTACTTGTGTAATAGGTAACTAATAATATATAATCCAAATTCAATTCTTTAGTTTGTTCAACAGTTTGAATTTTTTGGTCCCATAGACCACAAAATTTAGTGGAAAAACAATTCAGTCGATCCATATAAAATAGGGCTATTGCGATCTACACCTTTCTACGGACCTCCCAGCTGCTCCTTATCAAGTTTTTAACTAAGATAAAAGATCTGATTAATGTTGAAGCAGATGTTGATTAAGGTTTCTTTAAAATTTTATTTTAGTTCTTATTTACTTTTGTGCTAGGTCCATCAAGTGTATCTAAAGTTAAAGAGGACATAATCGTGAATTCGATCTAAATAGGAAGTAGAAGAAGGAAATACTTAAAACATTATAGGCATAGGAGACTGAAGCATTAACCTTAAGTAATACCTTCTATCTGCACTTATACAAACAAGATTGCTCATATGGACTTAAACATATATACATCAATTAGGCTGAAAATTTCTTTTATGGTGTAACGATAACATCATAGGACGTTCGCTTCTTTCTTTTTCCTTTTGAAATGAAATAGTACATTAATTTAGGAAGTATTCTTGAAAATGTTAGTTGAGCAGTGTTACGAAAAGCATAACGACAACACCATAGAACTTTATCTTCTTTCCTTTTTCTTTGGCAAAGAGTATATGAACTAATTTATCCGCCTAACTGCCTGCATGACCATACAGCAGAGTACATGGTGTATCACATTAGTGGAATAACGCAGCACCTTGGTCATAATTCCAGAATCAAGCATCCATTAATCCATAGGAATTTTCAAATCTTGATAGGACCACATAACTGAATTTCGAAGTTTAACCAGAGTTTGGACGCTTTATTCCGATCTTCCTGGAGCATAAGACAGCAACAGCCGAAAAATATGACAACTCAGACTGGACACATTTGGCTAAATAACGTATTAAATTGCAGAAACTGTAGTCCTTAATTGTCAAGTAATAACTGGTGTTTCTTTTTGCTAAACTTTAAGTTCTCAGTAAGTCTAAATGTAATTGTTTACATTTGATAAAATTAAAGGTACACAATTTGAACGAAATTTGAATAGTTCTCACTTGATATTACAATCAGGAAAATTGTGAATTAGCATCAACCCGCAAATGAAGCAAATGGGCATGCATAATAATTCTTCAATCCACCAAAGGCTCCATCAAAACTTAAACTTTGAACGATGAGATTCGCTGATAATAGCTAATGATTTTGTTTAATTTGATTATATATTAGGCTAAAAGTGTATTTTAAACTTCATCATTTGTAATAGAATATAAAACAGGCCTTAACATTTTGAATCATTTAAATTCAACCATAGTATTTTCAAAACATTTAAAACAGGTTAATTTTAAAAAATATTTAAAGCAAATCTTAAGTGTCAATACTAATATTACATTATTTTTAATTTTTAAATAAAAATAAGTCTACTATCGTATGACAATTGAGACCCACTGTCTAATATACATAATTATGGTCGGCAAGTGGTTCTCATTGTTTGGAATATATAAACAATGATCCTTATTGTCACGTGACTATGAAATTCACTTTTTAATTAATTAAAAAATAATTATGTAGAAGTAGGGCTTACCTTCTATTTAAAAATATAAAAATAATGTTATATTAGCATTGACATGACATTTAAATTACAGAAAGTTAACCCATCAAAATTTTCATACATTTAGCTTTTGTTCTAAATATTTTGAAAATATTAGATTTCAATTTAAATACTTCAAAATGTTAGGGTTCAATTTGTATTCTATTGTAAACGTTGAGGTTAAAAATGTATTTTTGACCTATTTTATTTTACTACTCATGTAAAATTAATAATATTACCAACATATTATCAATGTAAAGTAGCAGTTGGTGACATTGAAAAGATTTACATGTGTATATTATGTACTCTTTTGGAAGTAACATCAAATTAAAAATGCATGCTATTTTATGTCTTCAAATTATTTGGAAGCAACATTCAACTAATATCCTATGAAATATTTTGGCATTGTATTTTTCCTAACAACAAAATAAAAAATTGGTAAAGTATAGTATGAATCAAGCTCTAATCTTGTTGTTTGCCTCCTCAGCTTTACAATGACTTCTTTTTCCTCCGAGTCTTGTAAGGTTGATAAATGTGCTTAAAAGGTAATCAAGTACCGGTCCATTCTCAATTTCTTTCCAATTTATTAGTTTGTTCAATGACAATATAATTAAGTATTTACAATTTAGTAATGCAACTTAAGTAAAACATTGAAGGGTATTGTATGAATTAAAAAAAGGACTGTATGATATGGCATATTCTCGTGACCATTTTGTAAGAGCTGACGAAAATATATGTGACTACTGAAGTTGGTAGCCAAATATAAGACCGGGGGATGCGTGAGATTTTGAGAGTAATATAAATGGTAAAATAGTGACGTAACATAGTGGTTGTCAAATGCCAACCACAGTTGTTAATTTAGAAGTAGTGTCATAAGTCAGACTTACCAAAACATTAGGAATTATAAGAAAAACAAATGGATGGCCATTGGCCGAACTAAATATAATTTTAATTTAAGAATAAAAGGAGTTCTTAATAAATTTGAGAATCAAAATTGAGATAAGTTGCTTCTCCTTCAATTCCTAATAAAATTTCAATCGCCAAGTTAATGTGCGAAGGGAAACCCACATAAGTTCAGCTAAGTTCTTGAAAGATTTCTGAGCAATAAATACCTCCATAGCTAAGCCAAGAAAAGAAAAAAATTCCAGCTATATTTGCATTGAACATAACTAGTTTCCTGATTATTTGTAGATTGCGATGTAGAGACTTTTTGATCCTCATGACATGAACGTGTTACTTATTTATCATCTCTCTCCCTCATGTTAGCTTTATCTTAACCCTTTATTTATCATGTTAGCTTTGTCATGTTAAAGTTTAAAGGAAGTTAGAACTTCTCAAAAACTGAGTGTTGGACCCAAAAACTTTTCTTAGAAAATTTCGAGCAGTATATAAGAAGTGTGGATAGGTTTATGTTTTGTTTTTGTGATTTTGGTAGTGAGAGACTATGAAATGGGAAGAATTAGGGTGAAAGTGATGAAGAACAC
>JANZXR010000006.1:31611135-31633070 GCA_027575705.1 Erythroxylum echinodendron
GTTAATGAATTATGAATTATGTATGGATGAATTTGAGTGGACATATGAATTTACGTATGGATAAGATTGAGTTGAAATAAGGTATACTTGAAAAGCTATCAATTAGAGATGATGAATTTTTGAATAGGAATTGTGGTTACATATAAGTAAGATATGTTATGGAATAAAAGCATGAAGATAAATTAATAATGGTTAAGTTTTTTCTCATTGGATTACGCCCACGTTATGGGAATAAGCTCACGTTTTATGACCTCTGAGTTGGACG
The DNA here is from genome assembly GCA_027575705.1 of Erythroxylum echinodendron. NCBI lineage: Eukaryota > Viridiplantae > Streptophyta > Magnoliopsida > Malpighiales > Erythroxylaceae > Erythroxylum > Erythroxylum echinodendron. The sequence goes on from JANZXR010000006.1 coordinate 31,611,401, forward strand.
TTGGAAACGGGTCCAACACTGAGTTTATTGCAGGGACATTATCTTTCTCTGTCAAGACGTAACATTGGCTCTCCAAATTATATTGTACCCTACAATAAGTTTCCTTTTTAATTCCAAAAGGAAAGAAATCTCATTTTACAGAAACTGATGCGAATTTTTATTTGTCCTTTTTCTCCCTTTCCTTCCTTTACGTTCTTGTTTTATTTGTTATAGTTTGACCTATTCATCAAGACATAGAACAAAAACAAAGCTTGAATTAAGACCAAGTCTCTTGAAAAATAGTTTTGGATGTTCATGTGTGAACAATGACGCCGTCATTGTGGTAAAGTTTGTGTAGATATTGATAAAAATAAACGCCAATCTTATATATTTGGTATAGCGTTAACTGAGTTGTTTGTACAAAAATTAAGCTACGTAATGCAACCTTTCCTCTCTCTTTCTTTTTTCCTTGGAAAACATGGGTTCTAAAAATAAATAATGTAGAACATCGATGCAAAGTAGCTAACTTGGAACCTGTAGTTTACGATCAGAGAGAGATAAGTGGAAAGGCACACCTTATTAATTATGGATAAACAATTCAAAAATGTTTTCAAGAGACAGTATTATTAAAAGAATGTATAGATATTTATGTCCTTTAATCTGACATATATACAAATTCATGCCTTTTAGGACCCATAATTTATGTACAATCCCATTATAAGGATAATAACAAAATAACTACAACCATTACTATACTACTGTTAACATACATCCAATAACCACATTAAACCAGCTAAATTAGCCAAGTCACTCTGAGTTCCAGTCTAATGGCGTCTTGCTTCCCTAATCAAGTTAACAATTGTAGCAGCGAGCTCATACTTATGTTATTCCACTTCCTTATATAAGCATCTATTCCTCTTCCCCCTTATGTGATAGATCACCATTTGAAACGACGTCCGTATGATGAGACTGTCTCGCATTCTAGGTCTAGAATACCATATAACATCATTGAACACCTCGTTCCATTTATAGGAGAAATTTGGGACCCCTATCATATGCAAGATTCTGCTTCACATCACTTTGGTATAATCACATTCGAAAAATAAGTGATTTCTGCTCTCATTGACATGTTTACATAAAACACAAAGGGGATCATAGCTACCAAATCATCGGTCCTTAGTTCACAATCTATTTTTAATAACCAACCACAAGAAAACAACATATTTTAGGCATATTACCTATTTACATACCATATCAGCCTATGGTACAACTTCATGCAACTGTCTCCCTATACCATATGTTGATTTGTTCGAAAATTCCCCACCATGATTTGCCACCCAAATCACCTTGTCTGTCTGGTTTCGAAGTTGCACGCTATTCACATAATGTTCAAGTAAGTGGCCAAATCTACATCTATTCAAGCATTCCCTCTCCTGAAATAGCCATGCCACTGTAGCTTCCTTAGGAATTCGGTTTCTAAAAACTAGTAAATCAGTCCGCAACCATAAAGGGCTGAATTCATTCTAATTGTCAAACCAGAAACAAGTATCCTCTCCATTCCCTGCCCTACTTTTAATTAAATGATAAATCATGTCTCGTAGCTACAAAAAACTTTTAAAAATTCAAGAATGTTCATATCTCGACTGAAGATGCCAAAAACTTTGCCCATTAAGGTGATAAATTTGCACCCACTTGACCCACATCGCTTCTTTATCCACAAATAATCTTCATATTCTGTTTATGAGTAATACCCTTTGCAGCTGTGTGATCGATATAAGGCCCAAACCCCTTTGTTTTTTTGCACTACAATATCACTCCATTTGACTTTTGCTCCCTTGCAATTATCATACTTACCAGTCCATAAGAAGGATTTTAATATCCTCTCCATTTCCTTGATTACTCTATTTCGATTTACCACATGAGCAGTCCAATGTACATGCATGCTGTTTAACACTAAAACAATAAGAGTAACTCTAGTAGCAAGTGATAGGAAATGATTTTGCCAAGTGTTGATTCTACCTTTCAATTTTTCCAACAATGGCAAGAAATCAGAAAATTTTGGCTTACCCGAAGTGATCTGTACTTCCAGATACCTGAACAATGCTTTTTAGAGAGGCAAACCTACCAAACTAGGAATCCTATCTAGATTCTAAACATCTGAAGACACAAAAATTCCACTCTTTTTATACATTCATCTTCATCGCCGACCAAGTAGAAAATATATTTATCAAGTTCATCGTCATCAATAGCATATGAGGTTTGGCCTTACACAATAATATCACATCATTGACATACAACAAGTATGAAAATTTCATTTTACTACATTTATAATGATACTGAAATAGCCCATTACAATCCATCATTTTATTCAATAGTCTTGAAAGGCCCTCCATCGCCAGAGTGAATAGGTAAGGGGCGAGCGAGTCCCCTTGATTAATTCCTCTAGTGATAGTAAATAGTTTCGTAGGAATCCCATTTATTAAAACACTCATGGATGTAGTTTGAATACATCGAAGTATCCAATGACAAAAGCGTGTAGGCATACCAATCCCTTCTAAACAATTCTTCAGATATCCCCATCTGATCGTATCATACGCTTTATAGAGATCAATCTTAAAAGCACAACTGTTGATCTTTTTGCCTGTATGATATTCATCCAATAAGTCTTGCAACAACAATATGTTATCCTTAATACTTCTCGAAGGAAGAAAAGCCCCTTCGGCTTTACTTACCACATCATCCAATACTCCTTTCAGTCATTCAGCTAAAAGAGAAGCTATTATTTTATACACTGTGGTGCAACACGAAATTGGATGATAGTCTGTAATCTTTTCTGGTCGCTTCTTCTTGGGAATCAAACATAAGTAAGTATGATTGATCTCTTTCAGTAACTTACCAGACGAAAAAAACTCTAGCACCACTTTCATTAAGATTTGGCCTATGATATTCCATGTTTCCTGAAAAAATCCAGTCGAATACCCATTAAGATCGAAAGCTTTTGAACCATTTAATCGAAACAAGGCCTCCTTCACTTGTTGGGCTGAAAAAGGAGCATTTAACATCTCCAATCTTTCCTGACTAGGAGAGAACTCCAAAATATCTTTAACCATAAAACCGTTCCTTGCACTTTCAGTATTTCCCATGAGATTGAAAAAAATTCCCTGATGTGCCTAGTAATTTCCAGATGACCACGTATCACATTACCCCTTTCATCCTTCAGTTCAGCAATGGTATTGGTATTTCGCCTAGCTAAAATAGACGCCTAAAAAAACTTAGTATTCATGTCACCCTCTTTAAGCCAAGATTGTCTTGCCCTTTGTTTAAGGATTGAATTATGAAATTTCAAAGCTTCCTGGTATTTTTTCATCCCATCGGCCTCAAGCACTCTTAAGCTATCATTAAGGGGGTCCCTATAACATTTCTTCTATATCTCAACCAAATTAGTACACGTTTTCTGAATATTTTGGGTTCTATGCTTACTAAACTCTTTAATCACTCTTTTGGCAATTTTCAATTTCTGCATCAATTAATAAGCCTTGTGCCCTTTTACCTTAGTCCTCCAAACCTGCAAAATCACCTCCACAAATCCCTCTACCTGAAGTAATCCATTAAAAAAATCTGAATGATTCCCCGATCTTGTATCCATCATACAGTTGTTGTATTAAAATGGGTACATGATCAGAAAATTCTAGTTCTCCAAACACAGCTGAAGTAAGAGGAAAGGAGCTTAGCCATCGTTGATTTACCAATGCTTGATCGAGTTTCTTCCTGATAAACATATTCTCATTTTGTTTGTTTTCCCTGGTGAACCATCTTCCCATTCCTATGAGATCCACCAAATCAGTTCCCTTGAGCCTCTATGAAATCGCACACCTTTCTCTACTTCATCAGAATTATGACAACAATTGAAATCTCCAAGCACTATTCATGGCTCTTGCGTCCCTTCATGAATGTATCAATGTAACCACAAACTAGAACTTCCCAATTAACCCATACTGCAAATGCATAAATTGGTCCCCTATCTTGAGTACCCGAACCTCCACTTTATCTGGATTATGCCAACATAATATTCGACCATTGTAGTGGTAGATGTGATTTGAAATGAATCACCATTTTGTCCCAAAAAAGCTAATCCTTTCCAATCAGCATTGGTCTTTATTTTAGTTTCAAGACGTCCTACCAAAACTGATTGTTTCTTTGCAACTAATTACTGCACCGTCATCTTTTTATAGGGGTCATTAAAACCCCTCGTGTTCCAAACTAATAACGTCATTAAAATATCTCGTTAAAAAAGACACTCAGGGGACATTACCCCTTTATGCTTTTTTTCTTACCTTTATTTCTTCCTACACATCTTTTAGCAAGTCCCACCGAAACCTGACTTGACTCCCCCACTTCGTTAGCTGAACCTATTTCTTTCCCATTACTAGTATTAGGTTCTGTATCGTGAATCACTACCCTATCCATCTTCTTGTTTTCTACAATCATTTCTTTGTCCTTCCTACTGGATTGTGGCAGCACAACAGCTATTTGTCTTTTCACAAGTACCAGGTATACTAGGAAATGAGGACTCATACACAATATCACGAAATTTATTCTAGCATTAGAATAATAAACTAGTCAGATTACCACTCATACACAGTATCACAAATCAAGTTGTATTGTCACCATCAACTCTCAAAAAGGATAGTTCAATAAACTTGACAATTTTATTATTTAATTAATTATAGAATGAATTACTTTTTTAAATGGGATGACAAATTAATTTGGAATTTTAACCCAAATCTAAGTATGATATGTATTTTAAAGTATGATTGACTTGTAAGTATCCCTTATGAAACTGTTGTTCTTTGAAATGAATCTTCTTATCTAAAGAAGGAAGATGTAATAAAGAGATCAGAAACTAGTAAAGAGAGTTACAACTATTAGTTCTTAAGTTTCAAACACGTATTCATCAAATTTCAAATGAGGCATGTGTTAATGCAAGGTATAAGGAAGAATATTTCTATTGATTCAATTCCATTTTAAGCAATGTTTCAACAATATTTATAATAATAGCCTATAGTAAGAATTATAAATAACATAAAGATAAGGATAAAATAATGATCTATGATAAGAATTAGAAATAAAGAAGAAAAGGATAAAAAAAATCATGAAGACAACATAAAATAGTTAGGCATATTTGTTATCACGACACCTCCTACATATGACGACAATGCAAGAATTCGAAGTTTGTTTATATGACGATTAAACAATGATTAGCCAATTGTTTTTATAAAAAATGTTAGTAATTTGATTAGCATGGCAAATAAATCAAGAAAGTTCTAGGGAATCATCATTTTGATGTCTCCCATGGTAAATTATTCCTATATATAAAAAGATCTATATATATCAAAGTAATTTAATTAATATGAGTGATGAAGATCATAAAGCTATCAAAATGATGACCATGCAATTAAGTTTATAAATCAAACTTGAATATTATCAAGGTTAACTTGCTCTAGAACAAAAATGAATCTAAGTTAATATGTTTAGTCTTCACATGAAGCTATGTAAATTAAGTTCACATTATCAAATCATAGAACTAAAGGATGAGTGTAACAAGTTTTATGATAAGATGTGATTACATTATATTAATTGGACTTATTTCTTTTATTTTGGATTGATTTTGGTGCTCAATTTGCAAAATTGATATTTATTTTATTTTAGGAGGCAAAAAATAAAAATTTGACAAAATTTGACATGAAATATCAAATTGGAGCATCATTTGTCAAAGCTACAAAATTTGAGAAGATGGAGTAAAACATGACAAATTAATAAGAAGAAATCAAGCCTGAAGTCATACCCACTTTTAGAAGTTTAGTCTAATTAGGAGACTTATCCTCATATTATATTTTTCATCTATTTTTGAGGAGGAAAAATAGCCATGAGTAACTAAATATGAATTTTTCGATTCAAGCAGAATTAAAAGTCCACTAATAACTTTCAATAATTTTGTTTTAAACCTAGATTTCATTTTAATCTAAGTATCTTTTGTTTATTGTTCTTCTATTTCATGAGTAATTAATATTGAATGATATGACAAATTAATTCAGTGTCATTTATTCTGTAGATATGACAAACTAATTCAGTTTTGATTATTCTATAAGTATTTATGAGTTTAGTGATATGTAATTGTCGTGAATAATTGATACAAGTAGAAAGTAGATTATTTATGTATTTGCAGATCTAACTTATGAGAAACAAGAAAACTAAATTGAATAGTTATAGCTATATCAATTATTTAAGGGTTTAATCTTTTTTATTAAGCTTATTACTATCATTTAATTGTTATATAATGCTATCATATATAATCAATTAATGGTACGTTCTGATTTGGATGATAGGTTTGATTTAATTAATTTAGAAACAATGAAACTTATTATGGCTATCCAAATAGGTTTAAGACTAAATGCTTGAATTATGAAAAATTATTCTTTTTTGACCAATAATCATAATTACAATTGTATGAGATCCTTCCCTTGAATTACAGTTAGGTAAATTGAATTTTTCACTTTTATAGTTAATTTATTTTGATTTCTTGTTAATTTTAGTTTATTAGTTAATTAATCAAAAACCTTATATTATTTAGTTAATCATAGATTAATTTTGAGGGCTTCAACAACCTATTCATTTTACTAATAAATAATAGACCACATAAGTTCAAAAATGATATTTGTTAAACATTTGAATTCAATTTCAATTGATGACTTGACTGCTATAGGTTATTTCTTAGCATTTTAATATATTAAATTAATATTAAGATAAACTACATAACTATTTGTTGACCATATGTCATTAGACATCCTTCTCAGTTATTGTTTAAAAATTATTAAAGGTGAAATAGATGTGATTTAGAAAGGAAAAGTCTATGTGTATATGTATGCTTAAGGTACCACAACACTCTTTTAATAGCTTATCAATGATCTTATGTTAAAGAATGCATGAATGGACATAAGTTATTGAAAAAAAATACATTAACAAGTCAAGTTAATATAATAAATTGTAATGTGCCTACCACCTAATGATATTAATCTCCATGTTTAAACAACATACTCAAATTCTTTGACTATGGTGGTGATGATGGCAAGTCTTTTTAAGAGAATCATTTTATTAAAAAGATGACAACCTTCACGCCTAAAAAATATTACAAAAGGATAAGGTCTTGAATTAAGAATATGGAACTTAATTACTTCATAAACCATTTCAAGTGCCTCTCATCATTGTTAACCAAAAGGATGCCATTAATATAAGTAAGAATACATATTTGACTAGAATTTTATATGTAGACAATGAATTATCAACTTTGGAGGATTTAAGGTCAAGCCTTGAAGTAATACTAATGGTGTCTGCTTTAACTTGTATAATGATTTGTTAAGTTTATAAAACATAACTAGGATAATTAGTGTTTGTAAAACCACACAGTAGTATCATAAATATATCAAGGTCAAGGAATTCATAAAGAAAAGCATAGAAAATATCTAATTAGTGGATTTTCAATTATTCATTTTGGCTAATAATAAAGTTTTTTGAACTGTATTAGGTTTTACACTAGGACTAAAAGTCTCATTATGATCCATTTAATTTTCTTAAATGAATCTTTTGACAACCAAGAGTATTTTGAAATAATCAATATTTCCTTATGCCTTTCTTTTAATAATGAAAATTTAGTTTATATTATTATACATAAACAGTTCAATTTAAATTATTACTTGTCTTTTCATTCATAAAAAGGTATTGAAGCTTTTGGTTTTTATATAAAAGCCTTTTGATCTTTAAAACAAGTTTTTGGGACCATTTTGAGAAGTTTTTAATTCATATTTTCATCAATCAAATTAAGTTTGAGCATTTGAAGGTCTTAAAATCAAGTTTTTGGGGTAATTTATTGACCTACATGGGTTAGTGATTGACCAATACAGGTGAAAGTTATTAAATTTAACGTATTGTAAGTTTGATGTAACATTGATGTTATGGTTGACCAATGTGGCATATTGGTTGACTAATATGCCTACTGGTTGACCTATGATCCAACGGCTAATGAATCTAGAGCTTTTAATGCATACTAGTCGATCGGTATACTATACTAGTCGAATAATGTGTCGTATATAGTTATTGTAATGACTATTTCTTGCCTTCAATAACTAGTAGGGGTCTTAAAACACTACAAATTGGTATCTCATTGGTTTTGGTATTAAGAAGGTTTTAGGTGTCATATAAACACATTTCAAAGAGTTTTTAAATCATTTGAGTATTATTGTTTCATATTTGTGTGGGTGAGTCATTTTGAGTTATCAAGTGAATAAGTGAGATATTTTTAAGAATTAATATTTTATTGGGGTGTTGGATATTAAACTTAAGAGTGTTCCCAGTGGGATTAAGGTTCTTAATTACTTTGGGAGAATAATATAAGAAGTCCTAAAAATGATGTACAAAGGTCATATTTTGCCTTGAAAAAAAATTATAACAAAATTCTAAGAAGAATCTTAGTAGTTGATGTAACCAAAAGTTATTTGCTGAACCATTATAAATCAGTTTGCATTCTCTCTTTCTTATCTTCTTTAAATTATTGCTCAATTTTTTGATTAGTTTATATTATGCAATTTTCTCAAACTTATTTATACTGCTTGTTGTTAATTGAGTACATTGGTTAGAAAAATTATTGAATTTTGTAAACACCTAATTCACACCCTTTTATATTGCTATTAGGGACTAATAAGTAGTATCAGAGTAAGTCTATTGCCTATAGGAAAGATCATAATGACGTATTTAGGAGCATAGTCATTGTCATTCAACCAAGAGAGATAAAGTATTAGTAGACAACCTTTCTTTGATGGGAATGATTTTCTTTATAGGAAAACTAGGATGATATTCTTCCTAATGGCTGTAAGTGTAGACCTTCTAGAAGTAATGTCAAATTGTCCCTTTATTCCTATTAAAATTTTAAATAATAAAAGCTACCCAAATTAAAGGGAAAATGGTAAACTTAAGATAAAAAATTATTTTCCTTAAATAGTAGGGCCATAAACATCCTTTTTTAAACATAAGGAAGAAATGAATTCAATAATATCTCCATATGTCAAACAACGTGTGAAATTTGATACACTTTAGAAGTTATACATGAGGGCACCAATTAAGTGAAAGAGAGAAAAATGCGTCAATATGAGTTTTTTCAAATGAAGCATGATGAAAACATATATAACTTGTATACTAGATTTATTGGTATTATTAATGATCTTAAAGGTCTTGAAAAAACCTATATTAATGTTAAAATAATAAGAAAGTTGCTTAGGCCACTTTTAAAGGCATAGGTCCCAAAGTTCCCCTTTTGAAACTTGAGTGGAGGCCTCCCTAACCCCATGGTAGCCCTCCAATCAATATCTGACTTGACCAAAGGGTTCTTGCAAAGCTAAGCTGTTTAATTATGTAAATCCTTTTATACTTTAATAATTAAAAGCACAGAAAATAGTGGAAATTTTTTTCTATCATTTTATTGAAAATTTCGGCAGCATAACGACTGCACTTTGATATTCCCAAAATTTTTAAAAACCTCGTAAAATTTGAAAACACTTATATATTTGCACCGATTTCTCATCTACAAATTTTGGACTTTAAGTCCACTCACAAGCAACCTAAACAAATAATTCTCAATAGTCACTACAATAAACTTTTAAAAGCTAAAACATATTTATGCATTTCATTTAAAATCTTTTATAAAAATCCATTCTTTACACAAATGTACATAGATAAAAGACACAAGCATAACAGCACGCAACAATACAACTAATCTTGAGGCAGAGTCCCAATTATTGTAGCATCTATACGCATACCTAGGATGGTTTGTTTAAAAACATAAAAATAAGGGTGAGCTAAACAAGCTCAGTGAGTGTAATTAGTTTATAAGAAAATTGAACTTTTCATAACAATATAACTGCAATATTCCATAAAATCATAACGCTCATAGTAAAACATTTTCCATAATAATTAATTCATGCATCATTAAATATGATAATAACATAACTTTTCGTAAAACATAATTTCAATTTTTTTGAAAAACTATTTCGAAAAAATTTTCGAAATTAAACTCATCACATAAAATTTTCCGTTTCCCACTTTTCTTAATCGATAAACAGTGGTGACAATAAGTTTTTTGAAAACTTTAAGACTGAAAAATAAGTTAACACTAGCATTGGTACAATACAGTACCTCTCAAATCACTTTTAACATAAATAGTGGTGGCATTACTATTTTCATGACTTTCCTTACTCAACATAACCCATAACAAGTTTCTTTACCGTATGGTACACTAGGTATAAAGTCATGGAGTTGGTTCTGCATCGTTTACTTGTGATTGGTTAACCACTATTTACGGTGCTAGTTTTGCATCACTTACCCATAAAAGATTAACCACTATAGACCGGTAGTTACGAAACTGGTTTTGCATCGCTCACCCATGACTTGTTGACAACTATTTACAGAGTTGATTCTACATCACTTACCCGTAACATGATAACCGCTATGAATATACCAGTATAATAAAATGTATAAAGCCTAACAATGTACCATAGGCAAAAATAACTCATACTTTTTCAATTCAACTTATTTTTGAAATCAATTATGGGAAGATTCATAATCATTCAATTTAATGCATAATTTCAGTGTAGCTTCCAATCATACAAAATTTAACAATCAAGTTAAAACTTATATATTGCTAAAGCATAATCTTATGCTAGCAATATTCACTTGTAAAATAACATTCGCATAAAACTTAACATAAATATTCATTTCATGAAAACCATTTGCATAAAATTGATCTAAAGAACACTTACATGTCATCAATTCTTTTACAAAGAATTTAGTCATATAAAATTCCACATGTTATTACTTCATAACCATGTTTTTATACTAAAAATTCCGTTAAGGCTAAACTTAACATATTACACATTAAACTCTTCCAATTCAATTTCATTTGATTTCTAATACTTAAAACTATTCCAAATTCACTCCCATGACATTTTAATATACACATTTAAGCCATAATATTTTATAACAAATTTTTTACAAAATCAAACACTCTAGACCGAATTTCAATCAAAACCAATTCCAAATCAATTATTTTTCATTTATTTACTTCATTAGCATCAAAATAATGCTATGAACATCTTAAAACATCAAATTGGAATTTTGGACCATAACATACTAAAAACCCTAATCTTGGCCAAAAACTCATCTTATCATTTCCATGGTTTTTCTTTCATTCTTTCATCATGAAACTAACTTCCTAATGTCATTCATTAATCTTAAATCATCAAATGAAAAAATAAAACACTTTAGGCAATATATCTCACCATTGACCAAGTTTGGCCAAGGCTTCACACATAATCAAAAGGGTGTAAGTTTCACCATTATAACCAAATCTATCCTTTAACCTAACAAATCAATTTTTTTTTCCAACAAGATAAGTAAGCTTACCTATCCATTTTCTTCTTCCTCTTCACTTAGATAGCTATGAAATCTTGTTAGACACTTGATTGGAGGTAGAAGAGCATGAAAAATGGTTTGGATCACTCCTTCATGGCCATATCTGAACCTCTCTCTTCTCCTCTCTCTTTTCTTTTCTTTTTTCTCTCTTTCTCTACATTTCTCTCGTCAATGGCCAGCCACCAATGTTTAAAGAGGATAAAGGCTTTGTTGAATTACAATTTTGCCCCCATTTTCATTATAATTACACCTTTGTCCTTAATAACATCTTATAATTACAACTTTATTGAAATGTTTCATATTTACACTTTTACCCACGCCACTTTTCCATTTAATTGATTCTCTTCTAATGACTCATCAGTCCACTAACTTCTTGTAAAAATACCAAATTTCCCTTTAATGTATACAAAAATACCCAAATGCCCTTTAATGCATTTAATTCACCAACTGACCGAATTAAATTTTAAAATATTCCACAGCCATCTTATCATCAAATTAACCATAAAATATTCGAATTAGGGTCAATACTTATTGATTGAATGCTTTAATTTTTTTTGAATAGGTTTAAAATCCTTAATGCTAGTAGTGTGCCCTAGGCTAATGGTTATATGTGACTTTTGTACTGACATTCTGACTTATTATTTATATATTATGAGGTATTCTTTTATATATGCATGTATATTGTTATGTAATGTGATTTACATTCCATGAATAGTATTAGGCTCATGACATCAAGTATGTGACTTGATAGTAAAACCATAAGCATTATAACACTATTCTAAATTATCCCCAGTTGATCATTATTGGTGGAACAATAATGAATTAAGGATAGTATGTGTTCTAATTGATGATAATGTTTTACTGATTATGGATATGAGTTATCAAATCAGATGCATAGATATATGTTGGAGAACATTTATTGGACTGACCTATAGAGAGAACAATACGTGGTTTCATGTAATTAGTGATTCTCAATGTGGTTTGACTTTAGTTCTTTGACCTAAAGTCATCATGGTTCCCTACATGAGGAATTCAGTTTTTTGATATTAGACTAAGTTATCTTTAACTGGATAACAAGTAGTCTTATGTTGAACATTAAATGAGTCATACGGAGGGATGTGAATGATATAGATGGGATTTGTAACTTTGTTAAATCAGAGAGATATCATTTGGGCCTCTTGACAAGTTTGATTGAAGAAATGCATAGCCATGCTCAAATGAAGAATTTCTATAATATATAGAGTTTAATATATCTAATTTATATAATTATATAATAAATATAATTATATATAATATACAATTAATATATAATAAATATAATTATATAATAATATAATAAATAGAATATATAATAAATGTATTATGTCGATTGATAAGGAATCATCAATGTCATTTATTATAGTGAGTCAACTTAAGAATCAAGAATCTATGATTAATCAAAGGTTGACATGTACCATGCCTTATGATTAATCTTGATATCGTGTTATAAAGGGACTGATTTTGTAACCATGGTTACAGGTTAAATTGAATTACCGATTCTCATTTGATTTGGGTAGTCATAATGTCTTACTAGAGGCCTCTTATGACTTATGGGCCTTGAAATGTGATCAAGCCCATTGCCAACATCAAATGAGCCTACAGTGTCTCACACAAAGAGTGATGTGATTTGGGCTTATTCTCTTGGGCCTAATTTATTAGCCACTGAATAAATATATGTGGATATATTTATTGGGTTAGATTGAATTAAGTTATCGGGCTTATATTATATGAGATATAATATGGGCTGAATCTTATTGGGCTTCTATAATCCTAATAGGTTTGGGATTATGATATTCTTAGCTTCTCTATAAATAGAGGGCTTATGTCTCATTAGAAGACATACGAAAACCTTAGCCACCTAGCCACTTGTTCCTTTCCCCGAGAGAAAAATTGTGCGATGTTCTAAAGAGTTTTAGAACGTGCTAGCACATATTAGCCACTACCCTAATCGTTCATCCTCATGTCCGATGGAGGACATTCGCGAGCTGCAGTGTCAAGATATCTGAAAAAAATCACAATTCGCTCGCTTCAAAAGGTAATTCCGTACACTTCTTGTTGTATTTTTCGATTAACCAAGGCACAAGACCCAAAGTCTTATGGTCCATTCCGCTACGTATTATGCATTCCCAGGCCATAAGCGATCCATCACTTAATACCCATTATTTTCCAAAAAGGGCATTTTAACCCTAAACTTTCGGAACTTCCGAAATTCATCCAATCGAACTTATTTTCAAATTGTTTTAGTATCATTAAACTCTAATACCTATTCTGGGTATGTTTCAAATTTTCGGAGTAATCATTATTCAAGCAGATTCACTATTCATCCAAAAAATATTCACCCAGATTCACTATTCATCTAAAAATCATCCAAATTTCATTGAAAAGTATCTTCTAAATCCTCAAAGTATATTTCAAGGCTTTTAAAGTTCGTTTAGACTCATTCTGTACCTTTTCAGTGTTTTCAAAAATTTCCTGAGTAATTTTTGGTTGAGTTCAGAACCATCTCTAGTTTATCTGTGATGTCTATTATAACCTCAATGGTACATTTAAATGCTTAAATTACTCTAGTACACCATAAATAAAGCATAATTTATAAAATGCATGTACAACACATTACATAGTATAATTATCGAATTAGGATATTACATATGAAGCTAAAGTGATGGCTATATAAGAAGACGAGGACCTACCATCACTATTATTGGGGGAGCTTATTAGATCTCACCTCACATACGAAATGAGGCTTTAAGCGACGCAAAAAGAAACAACCCTCCCAAAAATTAAGAATTTGATGTTTAGATCCTCAAAAGAAGAATTAAACGAAAAGGAAAAGACATCAACTAGTGAAAGTGATGAAGAAGACATTGACTTAATCACTAGAAAATTCAAGATGTTTGAATGTAGAACACCCGACTAGATAAATTCACAATCTCCTCAACCTGAAGATAATAAGAAAATTGAGAGAAACTATAAGAAGAAGAAAAAAGACAAGAAGAAAGCACTTAAAACATGAAATTGGAATGACATAAGTGAATCCGAAAGTGAGCATTCAGAAGAAGACATAGTTTATATGTGCCTTACCACTATGGATGATAATGAGGTAACATCCAACCCTAACTTGTGTGATAATAATATTGATTTGAATAGTGACAAATTAGTTAAAAATTTAGAAATTATGAGTATGAAAAGGAAGAAATCAACTTGCAAACTCAAGGAAGTTTAAAAGGAGTTACATGTATGCATGAATGAGAATAAAAAGTGAATTATATGGCATTAAAGTATCCAAAAAAGTGATTATTGATGAAGATAATGATAGATGAATTAAGGCATGAGAATGAAACAATGAAAAAGGAGGTATATTTCCTTAAAAACTCTTTGTCAAAGTTTACTAAAGAGAGTGAGAAACTAGAAAACACGTTGTGAGCTTAAAAGAATTCCAATGATAGGCCTGACATAGGATATAACTATGGAAGTGAAGGCAATTCTAAAACTATATTTTTAAAGGGAAAATATTTATATAGTGAATAACCATTGCCTAAAATAACAAAAGAGCATGGAGCATCTACCATTGCCTAAAATAAAAAATGAGCATCGAGCATCTACATATAAGCATATAAATGCATATAACACATCCACTAAGTCTCAACCTAAGAGCAAGTATCATGCTTTTGTATATGGCTCATAACCTAGACATAGAGTTCAATTTATGGTTCCCTCTGGTTTGAGTTTGGTTAGGGGAACATTCGAGTGATTACCTTCATAGATCCAAATGCGCTCACAAGGCGTACAATAAGAATAAGACCAATAAAGACTTCTTAAGAGACCATTTGAGCTACAGATCGTAATGCTCCCAAAAAGGAACATTTTAAATATAGAAGAGTGAAACTTCCTAACAATGATTTGATCATAACTTCCCTTATTTCGTCCATCCTTTTATGACAAGGTCTTTTCTTTTCCGATTGAGTTGCCTTAATCAAGATAGATATTGGCTATCTTCTTCTACAATCTTACTAAAGACAAGTCATTTTTTTAGTGCTATGGATAGGGTCAATCTAGCCTTCCTCCATCCCTTTATTCCATAGCCTATTCCATAAAAGGAGATTTGCAACTAGTGATCAAGGGAAGGATAGGCTAAACTTCTATGATAACATGCAAACCCACTCACACACTTTTAGGCCTTAAAGAAACATACATCAAGCTTTCATTCATAGTAGGCATCAAATATAGAATCGTAGGACATTTCACTACCTTAGAAGAAAGTTCAAAAGCTTTAATGTCCAAAGGAAGTTTCCTCATTATGCATACACACATAAAATTGCATATATGTATCATCATCATTCATATAATATAGTATGTCACCTTTGTGGTACGTATAGAAATATCGATATATTTTTTTTAAACAAAGAATGTTAAACAAACCTTTAAAGTATGGATTGAAAAGAAGAAGGAACCATACAACCAAGGAACCAAGCTTATATGGGTTCCTAAACATATTGATTACCTTGTTGTTTAAGGCTATTAGAAAAGAAAGAGCAAATAGTATGTAGTGGAGATAATAGTTATTGAATTAAGTTTTATTAAGGAGTTTATGCATTTTATCATGATGAATCTAACCTTCTTGCCTTCTAGCAAGTTTAAAAGATATTGTTGTAGGATGTGGAGAATTTAGCCACTAAAAATATTTCAAAAGATACTATTGTTAAACCAAGTAAGAGAGATGACAAGGATGAGAAGCCTCCAATAGATTGTAAATTTAAAAGAAATTTTCTCATGAGTAATACGTGATAACTTGCATATCTGTGAATTTGAGTATAAATCTTTGGTGATGATTATTTGAGTTTGAATTATGAATATGGCGTTTAATAATTATTTTTAAAGGGAAAACTGTAGGATCTAAACTTATGTATCATTATAAAAAAAGGAAACTAAGTTAGAATTTACATTAGTTGGGAAATAATTTTGTTAAAACTTTGAATAAAGATACAATTAGTAGAGAATTAGGTTTGTTTGATGGAAATTCTATATGATAAAGATCCCTTTTTAATTTTCTTGATTTATTTTATATGTTTGAAGTCTTTTTTCTAAAGGTTTTTGATAATTCTTAATTGATATTACCATGACTCATTATGTATTTTGATATTGAAATTTGAGTTTTAAAGTTGTTTTATAACTTTTTAAAACACACTGGTCGACTAATATCTTAGTGTGGTTGACTACTATAACCAAAAATCATGTTTTTTTTGCCCTTCCAATTAGTTTGTTTTTCATTTGGTCGTTTGTTTGGTTGCTTAGATAGCCATACTGATCAACCTGTATACTTCAATGGTGTCCTTGATTTTGAGATTCCTGTCTTTCCCAAAGAGTTTGCGAAGAGTTTAATTGCCATCTTTGGTCAATAAATAACGAGCATAGGTTGACCAATATTTTACTAATTGACTAATAGATTGTAATTTAAATCCAAACCAATTTTTTCCCACACTTCCATTGCTTACTTTTAGTTATTTATGAAACACAAACATTGGTCGACTAGTTGAGGCATATGGTTGAACTAATCCTCCTGTTTTTAATATCTTTTTTTCCTTTTTTATTGTCATAATTTATGCTTATATTCTGTAATATCCCAAATAATTCATTTTTCCTTGAAAAACATTATCCCTCATTACATAACAATCTCACTAGATTATATCCAATTGAAAATTTGTGATTCTTGAATCTAATATTTGGGATTTTCAATTTTTCTTAATTAATAATTATTTTTTTTTCAAATTATGCCTTCATAGTTAAAATTGAAAAGCAGCTAAGTTTTTTTTCCTTTCAATTATGTAGATAAATCTTTAATTTTGTTCAATATATGTATTTTGGGCACTTTTTCATGTTGTATTTTTAAAATTTTTAGGCTTGCAAAATTATATATTCTTTTATGAAATTAATTGTTGGATATTGCAATTATGCTTTTATTTATTACAATTCTAGCCTCTAATTTTGTCAAAACTTCTCCTTGGTGCTTTAATTGAATCTTTCATCTTAGGGATAATGCCGAAATCAGGGACTTTTGAAATTAGATGCAATTAAGGATGCTTCTATTCAAACCTGACCTTTTGTTTTGATTCCTTAAATATTTAATAATAATCTTTAGTGAGAAATTGTATTATTCTTAATCAAATACATTTTGATTATTTCTACTAAGTTACTTTCAAGCATGATACTTTACATTTTTCATTTTTAGATAATGATTTATTTTCATGATTTGAGAAAGGGTGAGAAAAATGGTGATATTAGATTTAGGGCGAGTGATGAAATTTAAGGGTAGTGATTGTTTTGTCATATGATATACTTAAGTAAATTTACGTTACTTTCATGTATGAGGGAGTGATAAAATTTAGGGGGAATGATTATTTTGTTATGTGATATGCTTGAGTAAATTTATGTTACCTTCATTTATGAATATTTATTTGATTTTGAATATCTCTTTTGTTCTTGATATTAAATTATGCTTTATGCATGAATTAAGGGGGAGCTAATCATTTTCTTGATAGTTATTTATGTTCTTAATTTTTATTATTGTTCTCTAATATCATAAGTGTTTTGTCATCATGAGAAAAGGAGAGATTGTTGAACCAAGGGAGGTCCCAATAAGTGTTTTGATGATAAAAAATCATAATTACTATTAATGTGTTTATTATTTTAGTTAAAAGTAATATACGAATGAAATAAAGCCATAAACTCAAGATGAAAGTGTATGAAGTTGAAAAAGAGAAGTTGAAGTGTGAAACCAACAAAATAAAGTTAAATTAAGAACAAAAGAAGATTAAGGCTTATTAAGGTCAATTTACTTTTTGTATTATTATTTGTAATCTTTCTTTATTAATTTTATGATCCAAAATGCTCACCATGTATAAACATTTCATTTAACTTCATCACATCAATCTTTTCATTCATTAGGAGGCATTAAAGCTTTTAGTTTTTATATAAAAGCCTCTTGATATTTAAAATAAGTTTTGAGAAACATTTTGGAAAGTGTACAATTCAAATTTGAATTAATCAATTTGAGTTTAAGCATTTAAAGGTGTTAACAAAAATCATATTTTTGGGGTAAGTAATAGGCCTATATGGGTTAGTAGTCAACCAATATATGTTAAAGATGTTAAATTTGATGTATCATGAGTTTAGATTGGTTGACATACTGGTTGACCAATGTATCATATTGTCTGACCAATTTGCCTATTGGTCGACTGGTGTTCTAATGGCTAGTGTATCTGGAGCTTTTAATGCATGGTAATTAACCAATATGTTATATTAGTCAACCAGTGCATCCCATATAGTCGTTATAATGACTAGTTCTTACCTTTAATGGTTTATAGGAGTCCTAAAACATTATAAATAGGTGATTTATTATTGATTATAGAATCAAGAAGGTTTTAGGTATTGTATACACATTTCAAAGAGCTTTTCAATCATTTGAACATTATTGTCTTATATTTGTATGAGTGAGTCATTTTGAGTTATTAAGTGAATCAATGAGATGTTTTTAATTTGTAATCTTTTGTTGAAGTATTGGATATTATACTTAAGAGTGTTCTATGCGAAATTAAGGTTCCTCTTAACCATGGAAGAATATTGTAAGAAGGGTTCTCCTTTACCAAGAAAGATTGTGCAAAGGTTATTCTTCAACTTGAAAGAAAAATTATAATGGAATTCTAAGAAGAATCTTGAGAATGGATGTAGGCAAGGATTGTTTATAGAACCACGACAAATCGATATACATTCTCTCCCCTTATCATCATTAAATTATTGTTCAATTGTTTGAATAATATATATTAAGCAATTTCTTTATACTTATTTATATTGATTATTGTTAATTGAATACATTAGTTTGAAAAATTATTGAATTTTGTACACGTCCACTTCATCCCCCTCTTAACTGCTATTAGGGACTAACAAATTGTTTCAGCCTTACTTAGGCTACAAAAGCTATTGCAAAGGTGCTTGATATGGTTATTATTGACTCGGTTAGGCCTAAAGAGGCTAGAGAGATATGGGATGTTTCTATATATTAAGGATAAAGGCGAAAGTTTTATAGAAAATCTATCAAAAAAGCCTTCAAGGTGTGAATAAGTGGATACCTCAAAATTGTTTAAAACTAATTGGGAAAGCCCTTTAATTAAACAATGCAAATAATATGCTATGGATACTAACATAAAAAAAGAAACCAGTTAGGAAACTAAAAAAAAAAGTAGGCATTAGGCCTTCACCTCTACTCTATGACCTGAGCGTGGAATGCCAAGGCTATTAATTTATTAAAAAAAGCAAAAAATTCAAGATTACATGTAATTTAAGAATTTTTATGTAGTTGAGATTTTGAAAACTTATAGAAAATAAAATTTAAAACTACAGGTGGTTGTTTAGTAAGGGTTGAGGGGTTCTGTCAAACCACCAATATTATTACAATGGTAGGATTACTATTGGTTATGACTTAAAAAGAGTAAAGATTCTCTAATGGATCTTATTAGACCAATTTATCCCTATAAATGTTTACTTGGATTCTAAATGTTTGAAAATAACATTTATCTATACTACAAAGTACAAATTCCAAAGAAGCTCACTATAGAGTGATCTAGAATCTATGAGTTTGTTTATTTGAAAATAATAGTTAGTTGGGGAGGATTTCCATAGTGTATTACTTCCTTAATGGACTAGAGGAGATAAGTTGAGCAATAAAAAAAGAATAAGAGCTTCTAAAATTTCTTGATCTCAACTGAGTTCGTTGATCTCAAATTTGAAAGATTTTACCTCACTTAGAGTAATAGACAAGAGGGTAGCTAGTTAATTAAAAAAGAGCTTCATCGTGCATTGGTTAATCCTCAATAGCTCTCTAAGTATAATAATAGTAAGGCATATTTCCATAATACTCTTTATTTAAATCATTCCCTATTGAGGTTGCATTAGGTATCAAGAATCAAAATCTTAAGATTCCCTTCAGATTCAATAATTTTCTAGTAAAGATGGATGAATTTGAGGAAGAAATTAAGAAGGGGCTATGCTTAGAGGTGTAGGATTTTGAATCTTACAAGTGCATAAGAAAGTTTCAGGTTATCAAAATTGAGTTAAAGAAGCTATATGCTAATAAAATTAAAAACATAGTGGTAGCTATTATGATAGAGGTAACTTATGCTTTATACAATATTATATTGAATTATTCCTTAAAGATGTAACTCTTATAAGTAGGGAAAGGAAAGCTCTTTATATTTATTGAAAAGCCTTAGAAAATTGCCATTTCTTACTCAAACAAAAAGTCAAGGTTAATCAGTTGAAAGAAAGATATAGAAACTTTAAATCCTACTATAAGTTTATCCTATAAAGAAAGAATATCAACAAAATTTGTTCTCTGATGAACAATGATGGAGACACCACTTGAGCAATTTGAACTAAAGGATTTAGTATTAAACCATTTAAGGAACTTTCTCAAATCTTCCAACCATGTTGGTTCATTTTTATAGGAACTCAAAGTATTCATTCACGAGTCTCTATCACTTGTTCAAAAGGAGTCACTAATAAAGCAATTTAGTGTTATGGATGTCAAAAAAGCTATATTCAATTTGAAACATGACAAAGCTCCAGGGCCAGAAAGCTTGAATGATTGTTTTTTTCAGAGAACTTGGAACCTGACAGGGGATATGTTCACAAAAATAATTTTGAAATTCTTTACTAGTGGTAAAATGTTTAGGGAGCTGAACAAAAGTTATGTGATTCTCATCCCTAAAAAAACCAAATCCTATCTCTTAAATTAATTATAGGCCTATCTCTTGCTGCAATGTAATCTATAAGATCATTTCTAATATGCTACCTGCTAGACTAAAGGAGGTCCTTTGTAACTTCATTAATGCAAGTCAAGGAGCCCTAAACGAAAAAAGGAGCATTAATGATAACTTTCTATTACTGTAAAAACTTTCTAAGATTTGTCAAGGTAAAAAGGTACTAAAGAGTTACTCTATGAAAGTTAATTTTAGTAAGTTAGATGTAACACCCCACTCCCGCCGAACCCGAACCCGATATCGATAGTGATACCCGAATCCGTGCCCCGCGAGGGTGGCGTGTCACATCACTTAACACATCTCTTAACAAAAGTCAGTATAAA
>JANZXR010000006.1:31635563-31648184 GCA_027575705.1 Erythroxylum echinodendron
ATTATTCAGAACAAGAAGACGATTTTGATTTACAATTAAGTGATGATAGCGATTAATTTGTGTTTGTAATTGAATATCAATCGTTTTGAGAAATGAAACTAAATGCATTTGCTTAAGCTTTTCATATTTCTTATGAAGAAGTGAGACCACTAACACAAGGAAGAATTTCTTTGGTAACGGAGAATAAAAGTCATAAAGGAGCATTTGCATGTGATGCAGAGAGAGGAGATGTGATTGTTGTTGGTGGTGCAATAGATGTGTTATTGATAAAGCTATGTAAAATTTGATAACTAAACATAGGAATAAATTCCATGTAAGATAGTTTTTGTAATTTTTCGTTTTATATGCTTGAGTGAGAAATAACGGTGAACAGAAGTCAAGGAAGAAATATTGAAGGCATGAACAAGTTGATTGTTCTTTTTGTTTATATAGGTCATACACCATGCTAAGGAATAATCTTTGTATCGATTCAATCTTTTATTTACAATGTTATATAACAATATTTATGACCACAATACGCATAAGTTAGAAATAACCAAAAAGATAAATAATGTTAATGTTTTTTTGTACTATCACTTATTTGTTTCTGTAATTTGTTATGTTTTTAGTTGTAAGTTGAACTCATTGTAATATTAAAGTGGTTTTGCTATCGATAATCCAATAATTATTCAAATTAAAAAAATAAAATAGCTCATGATGATCGTTATCTCAAGAATACGTATACAACATCTCAAGGGTACGTATACAACATGAACTTGGTAATGGAAATCAAGAATCTTTTGACCTATAAAGTTGTTTCTGGATTAATGTGTGTGAAAGAAAATGCCTTAGGATCATATACCGGTTAAATTTAATAGCCCAAAAAATAATAACTAAAATAAAGATAGAAAAATAAAATGAGACAAGACATAACGATTTACAAGGTTCGGTCAATTTGACCTACGTCCACGGCCGGATGGTAAGCCAAATTCACTAATATGTGAAGAACGTAAAACAGAAGGCTTTACAAATTTTCTCAAGGAGAGAAATTGAAAGAAGAATGAAGGAATGATGTTTCGTTTTGGTGTGAGTCTTGAAGCCTCAGCATTTCCTCTATTTATAGAAAAATTTTAGAGCATCCGTCCAAGCTAAATTCTTGCTCAATTCTCGCCAGAATGTGGAGCCAAAACTTTGGCCGCAATTCATTCCAGGACACGGACATAAGTTTCAATATTTGTTGGCCAACTAATTTCCTTAATTTCTACGATTTACAGGTGGAGTGACCAGGGCACAGTAGTCAATAGATCTCCACCTTAACTTGGTTCCAAACAATTAGTGATATGCTCCATCTTCTCCGGCATTGCCCTAAAGGGTAGTTTCACCAACATTGAATACCAATCAAGTCCAAGCACTGCTTGAACTTGTAAACTGGAAGAGCCTTCGTAAACATATTAGCAGGATTGTCCTTAGTATTGATCTTTTAAATAAGGACCTTCTTCTCTACAATAGTATCCCGAATAAAATGATACTTCACATCAATATGCTTCATCCTTTTATGGTACATCTGGTCTTTCATCAAATGAATACATAATTTGTAGAGATCTGCATCTGTCAAGATTACTGGCATAATTAGAATCTACAAAACCAACCTTGGTGTACAAGTTTAAGCAGTGCTTGGACTTGATTGGTATTCAATGCTGGTGAAACTACCCTTTGGGGCAATGAAATGATACTTCACATCAATATGCTTCATCCTTTTATGGTACATCTGGTCTTTCATCAAATGAATACATAACTTGCAGAGATCTGCATCTGTCAAGATTACTGGCATAATCAGAATCTACAAAACCAACCTTGGTGTTACTGGTTCTACCAAACTTTAAACAAAAATTTAAAGTACCCTTCAAGTATTTGAGAATCTATTTCACCGCCTGCCAATGTTCTTTGCCACGATTGGCCATATACCCGTTAACGACATTAACAACAAGTGAAATATCGGGATAAGTACATACCATTGCATACATAATAATATTGATGGCACTAGAATACGAAACCTGTTCTATATAATCTTCCTCTTCCTGTGATTGTGGTGATTGAGCAGCTGATAGTCTAAAATGACTAGCAAAAGGAGTATTAATAGCTTTGGCATCTTGCATGTCAAATCTCTCCAAAACTTTATTGAGATAATTCTCATTGCTCAACAATAATTTACCAGCTCCTCGATCACATCTTATCATTATGCCAAGAATTTTCTTTACTGCTCACAAATCCTTCATCTCAAATTCACCATGAAATAAGGCCTTTAAATGGTGAATATCTGTGACATTCTTGGCAGTAATGAGCATATCATCAACATACAACAACAAATAGATGAATGAGTTGTCATCTAACTTTCGGAAGTAAACACAACTATCATACATGATCTTGGAGAAATCATGAACCAATATAAATGAATCAAATCTTTTATACCATTATCTTGGAGATTGCTTCAATCTGTACAAGGATTTCTTCAACAAACACACCTGGTATTCTTTTCCTACCACTTAAAAACCTTCAGGTTGTTTTATATAAATTTGTTCATTTAATTCACCATGCAAAAATGTTGTCTTAACGTCAAGCTTTTCTAATTCTAAATAAAACATGGCAACCAATGCAAGTAATAACGAATAGAGTTATGTTTCACCACTGATGAGAAAACATCATTAAAATCAATACCTTGTACCTGACTGTAGCCCTTTGTAACTAAACATGCCTTATACCTTGCAATTTCAACACCTGAAGTGGTTTCTTTTCTTTTGAAGACCTATTTGCAACCAATAATTTTCTTCTTCTTTGGTGGCTTCACCATAACATAAGTATCATTCTTGTGCAGATATTCCGTGTCTTCATTTATGGCCACCACCCACTTATCAGCGTCAACATTTGAAACTGTCTCTGTATATGTGGAAGGTTCACCATCTCCATCTGTTTCCTGTGCCATTCGTAAAGTATATGCAGCTAAATTTGCATACCACTATAGTGTTCAAATCTCCCGTCTTGGTCTATCTCTATCTATAGAATGTTCTTCTTCTACTGGTTCATCTTGAGTATGATCAGGATCTGGTTCATCAACTTGATATGTCTGATGTGTAGAAGAAATCTGTGAAGGATTTAAACTGCTAATCTCTAACTCCACCTGTTTTTGTGTACTATCCTCTTTTTCTAAATTACAAGGATTATAAGACTCTTTTCTAGGATACAACATATAGGACTCATCAAATGTAACATCCCTACTAATTACAAATTTAGGTGACTTGGGATCAAGATATCATAAACGATATCCTTTCACCCCTGAAGCATAATCTAGAAAATACATTTCTTAGCCTTAGTCTCTAACTTTCCCTCACTTACATACATATATTCTGGATACCCAAATATTCTTAAAGTAGAGTAATCAGCAGGAGTACCTGACCAAACTTCCTCCGGAGTCTTCTAATTGAGAGGAGCACAAGGAAAGCGGTTAATGATGTAGTAAATCGTAGCAATGGCTTCTGCCCAAAAATCAAGTGCCAACCCTGCATTAGAGATCATACATCAAGCCCTTTCTAAAAGAGTCCGGTTCATACGCTCGGTGACTCCATTTTGTTGTGGAGTCATTCTGACAGTGTGATGCTGAGTAATTCCTTCATTTTTTCAAGATTCATTGAATTCACTTCCACTGAATTCCAAACCATTATTTGTCTGTAGCCGCTTAACATCATTCTTATGTTTCAAGAAACACACCCAAACTTTCCTTGAATAATCATCAATGAAAGTTAACATATACTGGGCACCACCTTTAAACGGAACACGAGAGGGCCCTAAAAGATCATAATGAATATAATTTAAAGTACCTTTATTTTTGTGGACAACTGGAGAATTAAAACTGACTCGTTTATGCTTCCCAAGGATACAATGCTCACAAAAGTCCATCTTACCAGTATTTTAACCACAAAGCAGGCCTCTCTTGCTTAATAAAGTTAAGCCTTTCTCACCCATGTGTCTCAAATGCACGATTTGGTAATGTCACCATCAATAGAGATTGCCGTAGCACCTGTTACCGTAGATCCCTAACATACAAACTACTAGACCTGCAAGCTTTCATCAATACAAGAGCACCTTTAAAAATTTTCAAAACTCCATCTTCAACTGAGAACTTACACCCTTGAGAATCCAGAGTGCCTAAAGAGATGAGATTTTTCTTTAAATCCGAAACATGTCTACAAGCAACATTATTACCCATCAAAATAATTCTACCATCCAATGACTCATAAGTGAAAAAACACTCCCTGTCGGGACTGAGATGGGAAAAACAACCTGAATCTAAAATCCGCTCCTTATTAGACCTAACTTTATCTTTTATGACTACAAAGATAATTCTCTCATTCTCATCTGCTACTACACTAGCCTCGACAGTGTTGCTGTTATTCTGCTCAATTTTATTTTTCACCTTACATTTTAATTTATAGCAGTCAGCCTTTATATGCCCGTTTTTCTTGCAATAATTACAAATTTTATTTTTATGTCTAGATTTTGACTTGCCTTTAGATCTAATTCTTTCAAAATCTCTGTTTTCATATCTACCTCATACAAATAATTCCTCTACCTGACTTCCACTAGTCTCACCAGTGATGTCCCTATCAATCTGCTCATTTGACTTTAATGCAGACTTAATACTATTATATAAGACTGGCTCTTTCCCATAAATCATAGTATCACGAAAATATTTAAAGGAATGGGGAAGGGAACATATCAACAATATGGCTTAATCTTCATTCTCAATTTTTACATCTGCATTCTTCAAATCCAAAATAAGAGAATCAAATTTATCTAGATGTGAAAGAATAAATGTACCTTTTGTCGTCCTCAACATTACAACTTCTGTTTCAAATAAAGACGATTTTTCACTGTCTTCTTCATGTACATAGCTTTCAACTTGTCCCACATACCTTTAACTGTGCATTCACCAGCAACCTCCTGCCAAACCTCATCGAAGAGATTCAATATGATGGTTAATCTAGTCTTTTTATCTAGATTCATGAATTTATCTTGCGCCATATCTACTGATTTTTTCTCCACTTCATCAAGTGCAATCTCGCACCCATCTTGTATTAAAATAGCATACATTTTGAGCTGCCATATATCGAGTTAACGCTCCGATCAAACTTTCAAATAGAGGTCTTCGTTATCATCATAATGGCTAAACATTGATATTCTGACTATTTTTCAACAAGTGGGCCCCACACGTGAAATCGGACAACGGATTCCAAAAAAGCATTGAATGCGAGCCCCACAGGCAAAGTCGGAACGTGGGCCTCACAAGTAAAACTGAACTCCGTTTATAAAATCAAGGTAGTGGGCCCCATAAGATAAAACTAAGGAAGTGAGCCTTGCAAGATAAATTTGAGGCTATGGGTCCCATTTAGACCTATAATAAAATCTAAGTTACTTTCTGATGTGGAGGATCGACCTTAGTAGCAACCATAGAGTATATGGTAAGTTAGACCAGTAAGAGAAGCTTTGATACCAGTTTATGAAAGAAAATGGCCTCGGATAGGATACCGGTTAAATTTAATAGCCCGAAAAATAATAACAAAAATAAAGATAGACAAAATAAAATAGGACAGGATACAAGGATTTACGTGGTTCGATCAATGTGACCTACGTCTACGGCCGGAGGGTAAGCTAAATTCACTAATATGTGAAGAACGTAGAACAGAAGGCTTTGCAAAATTTCTCAACATAAGAAATTGAAAGAAGAATGAAGGAATGATGTTTCGTTTTGGTGTGAGTCTTGAAGCCTCAGCATTTCTTCTATTTATAGCTAAATTTTAGAGCATCTTTCCAAGCTCAATTCTTACGCAATTCTCGCCAGAACGTGAAGACAAAATTTTGACCGCAATTAACAGCAGGACATGGCTATAAGTTTTAATATCTGTTGGCCAACTAATTTCCTCAATTTCTACCGTTTAGAGGCAGAGGGACCAAGGTACGTTAGCCAACAATGTGAAAGGGGACCTTTTCTCGATCTTTTTCCCTCGGCTAATACTAGTTGGAGATGATCTACACATTGTACATAATTATACGTTTATGCATGTACATAAAAGTATCCATCTCTCATGATCTACACATTGTACATAAGTATATGTTTATGCATGTACATAAAAGTATCCATCTCTCTTAATCTGAACCATCTGAATGCGTGGAAAAGTTGATGAAGGTACCATTTTATTATTGAAGTAAACTGATACATTTATTTATAAACTAATCTATCGCTACAAATTATTAGGACAACCTCATATATGCTATATATAGAAATTAGACGTCGTGGTACTTTTTTTTTTTTTGAAAATTAGACGATGTGTTCTTGCCCATACAAAACACGACATCTGTATTTATAATTGATACAACTATCTGGGCACTTGCTTGGATATTTCCTTATATTTTTATTCTTTTCATATGAGTCATCCTTAAGTATAATTTTATTATGGTCAATGATCTAACAATATATATTCATTGAAATAAAGAATGATATCTTGTTTGTTTGATAAAATCGCAAGCACTTCTATGTTTTTAAGTTAAAATCAATCCTTCTGTAAGATTTAACATCTTGATTTTCTTTTCTTTTCATCTTATGTCTATCAACACTCACTAGATGTAATTCTCAGAAAAAGAACAAAAAAACTAGAGTTATTTTGTTACGTATTTATTCATTTATTTTTATTAATAATCAAAATATCTTTATATATTATTTTCTTTTTTAGAAATCATTAAGTGCACAACTATACAATTAAATGTATACAAATGAAAACAAGTATAGGTTCTTCTACTCGTATATTTTATTTTCATATTCTTAATTAATTAGAAATACGGTAAAATTCTTAAACTAATAACTAAAGCTTAACAGCTTTTATATTTTTCATATGAAACAGATGGAAATCATTATTATTAATAAAATATCTCTCAAAATTTTGTAATCAAACATAAAATCCTCTCCTCTTCAAGTTGAAGTTGCTTTTACTGAATTTCTATTTTAAAAAGATTTTCACCTAAAAGACAATTGACGTTAAAAATGGGGTCTTAATTCTGAAAAGAATGTTTTAGAACTCATACTAAAACACACCCTCATTACGACATTCTTTGCTTGTAATCATGTACAATCAATATTGTATCAATGTAACTTGCGTAGATGTTGTTAAGTAGTTATAGGTTAGTTCATTCTGCTATATGTAATCTAACGGAAATCAACTTTCAAATGTCTAACCTTGCACACTTGTAAATCTATCCTTTCTACTTCCTTGGCTTGCCTTGTTGAAACCTTTGTTTTTCTTTCTCGATAAACATAGAAAATTACATTGACCATAGATACACCTGCACAGGCTATATATCCAGAAACATGCAAGAAAGAAAAGAAGTAAAAGGCATACCTTATGAGCTCATGGTTAACTTAACATAACGTAATTGGAGATGGATTTGATCAGCATCGAAATTATCTAACTCATTTCTTTGTCTTTTGGTCAAACAGAATACTAACGTAATATGATTTGGGTTATACATATCCCTTTTAGAGAAGCAATCATATTAGGTTACCTGCATCTTATCTCATGTTCATTGTGTTACTCGATTATATATTCCTATTTTATTTCACATCTTAACATACCAAAGCTGAAAAAGAGAAAATTTTGAAGAATTTCAGAAAAGGAACCCCGATAATAAAGGGCAATTTTCTATTTGAGTATCAAATACAAAAAACATTAATGTCTATAAACACTGTACTAGCAACTAGATATCATTCTAGTTGAAGTAGACTAGGTTACTTGGTGAAGAATAGCCGGTGATACGAGCTCTCATCAGATAAACGATCAAATGTCCACCTTTTAAATGGCTTAATCTGCTACTAAGTCAATGTTGGTTGTGTCATTTCACTACTAAAACCTCAATATTAAATGGCTCCTATCGTGATTTTAAGTTTAAAATAACAGCTTCATTCTTTATTAAATGTTATAACTTGGATATGACGTGCTCTTATATTGGCGAGTAAGTTAATTATTTGACCTGGTTAAGAATGTAAAGCCTTAACATGGTCTCTGTTTCTCTGGATTCTAATCAATCGTCAACGCCTAAATGAGGCATAGGAAAAAGAAAAGAAAAAGCGTACAAGTGTAACAGTCAAAATAATATAACAAGGAAAAATATAATTTCATGATATGCTCCAATCAAGTTTTAATTTAACAATTTTATGCTAATATGGAAGGAATCCATACCAAAATTATGAAAGATTTATTAAGTAAAGATGTCAAGCTTCTATTTCTTCTCGTTTTTAAATAAAAAGAGTTTATTTTTGATTAAAAAACAAACATTTCATTAAATCTAAATAAGAAGAACTTTATATTTTAAAACTAGGGGTATAATAATTCAAATTAGAGTTGAGTAGTTTATGATCTAAGCTCAACTCAAGAATCAATCAATTTCGAATCATGTAAACTAAAAATGAACCTAATTGAACCAGACGAGACTAAAAAAATGACTTATAGCCACTTACGAAAACAAAGTAAAGCTTTGTGTTGTATTTGCGTGGCTCAATTAAAAATATCCCAATGTTAAGTAGTGGTATAAAAGCCTAAGATTCTTTTAGAAAATGTAAGGTCAAAATATCTATACAAATAAACATGTAACTTTCTTTCATAGTTTTGATTTGGTTATAATAGCTAGGAATCTAAATTAGATATTTGAAAATAAATATGGATATGCTACTAAGTCAACTACTTTTCTGTTGAATATCGGTAAGCTTCATTGACCCAAATCCTCTTCCTAAAATTATATCAGCCATACATGAATGTAGTTAACTGAAACTGGTAACTACAAGGTTAAGAAAGCAAAATAACTCAAACTGAATCTTTTCTTAGGCTCCAGCAATAACACTTGCAAGATTAATGAAATCAACTAATAACAAGCTATTCAAGCGATAAAGATGACTAAAAGATGAATTGCACACATGATTTAACATGAAAAATTCTCCAATACATAGGTAAAAATTATGGGACAAACTAACAATAAATATACTAACTAAATAGTAAAATACAGGAGTTTAAAGGTTTCGAGCTATCTCACTCAAGAACATCTTACAAAATAACCACCACTAAATTCTATTTTATCTCTCTCTTAAAAACTTATAGAGTTGAGTACAAATTGATATATACATATATACAAATACTACTCCTAACTAATCATAGAAATCAAACTTCAATAAAATTATAGTTGAGCAATGCTATTTTTACTCTAAAACTCTTTTTTCATTATGTGAGCATGGGTGCAAAGAAAGCTAGAATGACCACTAACTAGGGAAGAATGGAAATCCTGCAAAATTTTAGCAATGGTATCTTTGGGTTGATGAGGAATAACTATACTATTCTTCCAAAATAAAAGGCAATCACAGACTGAATAATATGGCATAGAGAAGGATTGTCATGGAAATCATTAATAAGAGACTGTAACTTCGTAGAAGCTCGTATGACCACATAAAAGATCATCAAGAAAATTAGAAATAGTTAAAAAATAAGAACGATATAAAGCATCAGAAGCTTGATTTTGTTTACCTGGTTTATATTCAATAGAATACTGATAACTCAAAATTTTTAAAAGTCATTCCTGCTATTCTGGTCTCTAAACCACTTGATTTGTGAGATGTTTAAGGCTCTATTCGGATGATAAACTGGTGACCCATCAAATAATGATGGAACTTGGCTATTGCTTTTGTGATTACATAGAGCTCTCACAAGCCAACTGAACACTCATTCTAGAAGGTAATTTCTTAGAAAATATGCAATGGGATGACCTTGTTGGTTTAAAAATGCATCAATTCCAAGTCCAGAGGCATCAGTTTCAATGACAAATGGTAAGGAAAAATCTGGTAGAGCTAAAACTGGTGCATACAACTATGGGATTTTGAGATCTTCGAAAATAGTTTAGGCATCTACTGACCACTGAAAGTTGTCTTTCTACAGTAATTTGTTAAGAGGAAAACCAATGGTTTTATACATCTTATAAAATGACAATAGTAACCAGTCAAGCCAATTGACCGTCTAAGTTGTGAAACAGTCAAAGGAATAGGCCAAGTCATAACATCTGGAACTTTGGAAGCATCCATTTCGACACCTACATTTGAAACTATATCACCCAAATATTTGATTCGAGTTTGTCAGAAGGAATATTTGGAAAGTTTTGCAAAAAGTTGATGTTGTAATAATTTTTCTAGCACAATAGCCACGTGTTCAAGATGAGAAGACCATGATGGATTATAGAAAAGTATGTCATCAAAAAAAGAGGACAAACTGTCTAAAAAATGGGCGAAATATATCTTTAATAAAAGCTTGAAAAGTGATAGAGCACTTGTGAGTTTGAATGGCATAACTAACCATTCATAGTGCCTATGGTGAGTTTGAATGTTGTATTTTTATGATCTTCAGGAAGAACTAAAACTTAATGATAAAGAACGCAAAACTAGTTTAGAGTAAACTGAAGAGCCAAGCAACTCATCTAAGAGTTCATCAACGATAGGCATTGGAAACGAATCCTTCGTGATCACAGCATTTAAAGCCTTATAATCAAAACAAAACTGTTAGTTGATATCTTTCTTTGTAACCAGGAGGATCGCTGCTGACAATGGATTTTTATTAGGTTGAATAATTCCATCCCGAAGCATCTAGTTCACTAATCTTTCTATTTCTGCTTTCTGGTTATAAGTATACCAATAAGGTCGAATCTTGACTGGTGCAGTTCCTTACTCTAAATGAATGGTATTATCATGGCCACAGGATGGAGGAAGACCATGATGAATGGAGAAAACAGAACAATACTTGAGTCATATATTGACCAAGTCATTTGATATATCGAATGGAATGGAAAACCCATATGGAGAGATAACATCAACAGGGATTAATTGTAATGTGTATAATTCCGATACAACATGCGTAGCCTGCAACTGCTTAACTTTATTAAACATAAGAGCTATTGGAGTGGAAGACTTGTGACCTGTAAAATAATAAATTTACAATTAAGGTAAAAAAATAAAATTCCCATTAGTGGAAGAATAGTAGTTTGCAATATGTAGACCCAGAGTGGCAAGCCAAGATGCTCCGAGAATAGTATATATCTAAGCCAGCAATTTGTAGTACATACATAGGGAACACAATCTAATGGCCTTGAATAAAGAGAGAAAGAGCACGAACAAGTCCTTAACTTTCTAAGTAATGCCCATTACTAAAAAGAACTCAAAATGTAGGGGTTGGTTCAATTGGTAACTTTAAATGACGGGAAAACAAGGAGTGATAAAATTGTTAGACACTACAACAAAAATAACATTTGGCTATGAAAAAATTCGTTACTAAAAGTTTCAAAATCGTGGCTAATAGTAATTAGCGACAATTTATATTCATCGCAAAAAATGCCGCCAAATCCTAATAGCTGAAAACTATAGGCGACGTTTTTCACTAATCGTCAATAATAGTTTTTGCCCACGCTTTATTTTCATAGCTAAAAACTATTAGCAACGCTTTAAAAAATTGTCACCAATACATTTTCGCTATGTTTAGTTTTCGTAGCTAAAATTACTTTTCCAAAAACGTGGTTGATTGTTTTTAGCTACATTTCTAGAAACATAGCAGAAGATTTTTAGCTACGTTTTTTAAAACATAGCCAAATATTTTTAGCTACGTTTTGTAAAATGTAGTCAAATTTTTGGCATACATTTTAAAGAAATGTTATACCATGTTAATTATAATTATTTATGTCATTTTTAATCCATATTATATAATATTTAGATTTTTTGTTAAATTATTATATAAAAATATAATATAAAATTAATTAATAATTTGAAGCATTGTATATAAAAAATAATGTCATTAAATTATACCAAAAAAAAAATATTCTTAGTATACAAGATTTTAATGACAACTTTAACAGTTCTTATAGACAAAATAATAAATCCAAAGACCATTTTACAAATTATAAATATTGAGATTACAAAAAAATTACAACGTGACTAGCATGACTGTAGGTCTGTCCATGTTGAGAGTAACTTCATACGTCAACCATCATACACGAAAGATTAGCCACAAGAATCACGAAAGCTATTTCAAGATTGGTAGAGTGCCTAAAATTATGCATAATTAAACTAGTTTGTTTTTAATTAGAAAAGAAAAAAGGAGGGTGATGGAATGGGAAAGTAATCCAGTAAAAAAATTCATTGAAAACTGTTAGATATATGTTAAATATATCTATTTTATTTTTATTTTGACATATTTTTAAAGTGGCATCTTTTTATCAAGCTTGAATTCAAACATTAGTTGGATAATTTTGTAGATAGAATAGAATTCTATTTTGTATAGGAGTTGATTTGGTGAAGTACTACTTAAGGGTATTGTGGTATTTTTACCGGCATATATGAAGGGTTTTCTGCCAAAGACTATATATTGTTACTGTTTAAAAAGTGATTATATACATTAAACTTGCGGTAGAAATGTAACATCCCCTCACTTATAGGAAGGGATAAATTGGTAATTTGGCACGGGTTAGGAGTGTTTACTATGGCATTGACATCTTCATGCATTCATATATGCACATGAA
>JANZXR010000006.1:31659894-31677206 GCA_027575705.1 Erythroxylum echinodendron
TGATCTTTGAAGATTGGACCGATCGGCCTGTGGGTCATTACGACTGGGCTCGGGCTCAGCACGACCGACCCGACCAGAAGCCATCGAATCATTATAAATTGGAATACATGATAGAACCCCGAATTTCCAAATTATATTATCAAAAATTCTTAAAATCTTCAAATCCTTCAAAACTGTAAATTTGAATACGGTGTAAAACTTAATCCAGTAGTTCTGTTTTTTATTTATATGAATCATTAACCACTACGTATGTAAGTAACATTTATAATATATTTGCATCTTGATCTATACTCCATGTAGAATTTCAGTCTCTTTCAATGTCTGCATGTTCATTTGTTATTTACGTACGATTTTTGAATTATGAACCTAACCTTAATTCATTTGCCCTAGTGGTTCTAGATAAAGGTTGGCGATTGTACAAAATTTTTCCTTCTTTTTATTACCAACTGAAGAGAAATATAATTAGTCAATTATGTGTACATATAGAACTCAGTTTAGTGCTCTACTATGAGATTCTTTCTTTTCTTAAATGGATGCAGTGTTTTCAAGAAGAGATTGCCTAAAATCTATAACGACTTTCAACGTAACTATTTATTGCTAAATTTAAATAATTGATATATCAAATAGTTCCCTTTCTCTCTATTTAAACTTATTTTGTAATACTATAACTTTTACTTCTACTTTATTTTTGTTTATGCTAAGATACCATTTTTCTTTAATCAATTAAATAGAAAAGGCTGGACTTGTATTTGTATATGGGACCTTACTCCCTTCTCTGCCAATTGCATAATTGTAGAATGAGGACCATTTATCTCCATGGTGATGGCTTTAATCATTTCATTTTTGTCCAACAAAAACCAATCTTTGGTCCTTGTATTGAGAGTGAGATAGAGTGATTTCTCTTGTCCTTCCAATCTTTGAAACTAGTATAATGCATAATGAACATTATTATAAACTTTAAATATCATGAATTTCTAAATAATACTCCTTTTTGTAATGCAAATATTTTTGAGAAATTAACGAATCTTATTGAAATTCCTAAATTGGAATGAAATTAAAAGCAAGTCTAGCATCTAGACAGCTTAAGGATAAATTGTCTTTATTAATTCGGCCCATCATCTACGGAAAAGCTAAGAGAAGATACAAGATTCTACATACGTCATTATAAGCAAGTTAGTCAATTTATAATCACCCTTTTGAGTTTTATGACGATAAGGTATTGGAAAGAAATGGAGACTACAAATATATTAGGAGAAAGATCAAAAAGAAAAAGGATATGAGGGTCAATGAACTTAACATGCTAGTGTTAAAAGGGTAATTAAAGGCAAAACATATCAAATGACATTAATGTTTTACAAAACTTTTTGATGGGATGGTTAGATGCTAAGAGAGTTAAGATTGTACCGCGATAAAGACATGTTCAACCACATAAGTGAATTTAACTACCGTAATATTTAAGTTTAAAGATCATATTTTGAAGATCTTGTAACAAATGGTGAACAACTTGATTATGGATGTTGGCATTAAAGATGGAATAACTTTGAGAATATGAAACTTAATAAAGAAAAGTTGTTCCAAGTTAAGGTAGAATAAGATAAGGAAGACTTCTTTGTTATAGAGACGAATGGATGTAGAAATGAATAAGATGAACACAGATATTATGTAACAAATGATGAAGATTATCTTCACCGAGATTTAATGACAAGATACATGGCAAGAAGGTAATGCGACAATGTTGTCAATAGGTTGGAACTAACAAAAAATATCAGAATAAGGAGACATCTCATTCAGAATATTCATAAAGATAAGAAAGGAGTTCACGTGGTTTCTGTCGTTATATGAGAACATTGATGTTGAGGTTCAATTACCAGTGACATGTCTAAATAAAAAATTATGCAATTATAACTGACTTTGATGTGAAAATAAAATGAAGTGATATAAGAATTAGAGATTGTTTGTGAGCCATATTATCTTTTTAACATATATACTAGTTGAATTGGAAATGAAAAAAAAAAATCTATCGAGATATTAAGAAACAAACATAATTGTAAGAAACTGTAATAAAGCAAGTAAGTTAGTAGAAAACGGATAGCAAATGGTTACATACATAAGTTTAGAAGGAACTCGAACTAGTCAATCAATAAGATGATAGATGATCTTCAGACAACGTATACATTATAGGTAACTAAATTCCAAATTTTTATACTTAAGTTTGCTTCTCTTTTATTTATACTAAATCCTATTTTTGATGTTCACCTCTTCCTTCTCTCTACCTTCTCTCTCTCGCGCCACATTTTTGTTTTATCCCATATCATCTCGTGACAGCCAAGGTTCTGCATTTAAATTGGTTCATGTTTTTTTTTTCAATGTGAGATCTGTTGTGTTCTGTGTGGGAATTGATTAATGGGCTTTCAGAAAGCATGATATTTCCTTTAGATCTACTGGCTATAAGCTCGTTAGATGTTTGGGACTTCGAAGGTTGTGACTTGATGATTGTCTGTGTATATGCGTGTTTGTCTTGTCCAAACAATGTAGGAATCAGGAGTTATTTGGATTATTCTGTGTCTCTTTCTTCTTGATATAATGTGTTGATGCATAATGTCCAAAACTTGGAGCTGTATCCTGTATTTGCATACTCCATCGTTTGAAGGACAAGACAGTTGTTGAAATAGAGTTGGTTTCTTAATCATCCCTCTTCCATTTCCTTAGGTTTTTGTTGGTTTCCGTAAGCTTCCTGTTGGCTTCCTCCACCTTGTGTTTGTCAGTCGATTTCTTTGATGACGCATCGTCGAGATGCGCCACTTCCACAAACGGACAAACCGGTTTCACAAAAGGGCAAACCAGTTTCACAAATAGACTGCGGTGGTCCCTTCCCTTCCTGTGCTTTATTTGAATTTATTGTTTTTTTTTGTTCTTGAGATATTCACCCTGGCTTTCCCTTCTGTTAATTTCTTTAATGTTACATTGTGGGGTTTGACCTTAATTTACGAAAGTTCCATCAAAACCCTAACTTTCCCTTCTGATATTTACTCAATCTCCAGATTTCGTTTGGTTAACCTTAATCTTCTCTTGCTTCGCGAATTCTGGAGATCTTTTCCTCTAGATTTAGTGATTGCTACTTGTTAATTCTTGTTTAGATCGATATAAATTTTTCCTTGGGTTTAAAGATTAGATTGCGTGTTTTCTTGATCTTCTGTTTGCTTATTACGTTGCGGTTGCTGGATTTTGGTTCTTTTTGGGTTTTTAGCTGTTTTAATAACTAGGCATGTTAGTTGTTTAGTTTTTTTTTACTTGGGTTTTATGGATCATAGTTTCTTGTCTTCTTTTTTATTGTTATTACTTTTCTACTGTCAAACTTGTGGGTGCGTATAAGTTTATCACATTGATATGTCATTACTAGGTTGCGACGACGTTAAAAAGCAACAAGCTTTTTGGAGTCATAAGACGCCTCTTATCTCATGACGACATTGTTGACGACAAGAACGGTGATAGTGGTACAGGAGTAAATTTTTGCAGCGAGGTGGGTGACAGTCAAGTAGTGGTTGAAGGTGGATAAATCTGAGTGCTTCGCGAGAAGGCGAGTGATGTTGTGTGTATTGGATTAACTAGTGGTCATAAGAAAGAGGATAAGTAATAGTAAGGAGGGGAGTGAAACTGAAGAGAGTTGCATTATGCTAGACATAGAGTGAGGGGAGAGAGTGTCTTTTAGGAGCTTTGTAGTTTGTAGTTTGTAGTGTGGTCCGAGTTACACGTATAAAGGCTTATAGTTCTGGAAGTTTTCTGGATGTTACAAGTGTCACCATCCCAAGCAGGTATGTGTTTACTCTTTTTCATGTTAATTTTGCATTGATGTAGGGTAGGATAAGTTGCATCTCTTTGACCTTTAAGTGGGAACACATTCATCAGGTATATTTTTACCTTTCGCTTACCTAATTTTTGTGATACTCTACTTACTAACCTTATGCGGTGTATAAGACAAGTCCATTAGATTTTTTTTATAACATGATACATCAACCTTTTCTTTTATTCTATTTTATTCTATTTATTTATTTACTTATTTTAATTTTATTTATCTACTTTTTTAGCATATCAGTTTTACATATCTACTCTTTTAACCTGCATTACCTTTTTTTTCATTGTCATATTTGCATGTGGGTTTACTGTAAACAACCTCTCTACTCTGTAGGATAAGGTTGCGTACTATCAGACCTCCTTAAACCTCGTTTTAATATGGGATTTCGGATTGAGTGATGATGATGATGATGTCAAAGTCATTTTAAACATCTTATACGTGGTTACATTCAAT
This sequence comes from Erythroxylum echinodendron, assembly GCA_027575705.1. Classification (NCBI taxonomy): domain Eukaryota; kingdom Viridiplantae; phylum Streptophyta; class Magnoliopsida; order Malpighiales; family Erythroxylaceae; genus Erythroxylum; species Erythroxylum echinodendron. The sequence continues at coordinate 31,664,201 of JANZXR010000006.1, forward strand.
TTATTTTAAATATATCTATTTGCTTATTTATTACATTAAATTTGTATTGTATTTTGTTATATTAGGTTTAGTTTCTTTTTTTATCATTTATCATTTTATTCATTCTAAATCTTAATTAAATTCTAATTATGAGTATTTATCTATAATAAATTTAATTAATAACTACTTTCTTTTGATTAGAGTTTTTATAATTACATATTGTTTTGATTTTGATTAATTAGGTTAATTAAGGTTTTCATCAATTTTTGAAGAATTTAGGTGAATAAAAAAGAAAATTAATAAGGTCATTTAAGTAATTCAAATATAGATAATATTATAAAATTTTCTTACTTGAAGGGATAAAAAGGATTTTAATATATTTTTAAAAAGAGATAAAAGTAAGAATTAACTAGAAAAAGAAAGGAAAAGAATAAATGAGTTAGAATTCCTTTTAGCCTTTGGACCAAGGGTAAAGATCAACACCTTTGGATCCCCTTGATCTTATAATCCTTAAACTTAAAATAAGAGACAACGTTATGAGAGAAAAAAAGGAAGTGGTTGTCATTTTTTTTCCAAAAGATAGAGTCGTCACCTTCGCCTTAAATCTAACCCTAAAACTTTTCCTCTCTTCACTTAACTCAGTTGTTGCACCCATCATTTTCTTCAAACTCTCACAATCAATCTCTCTTTTCTCTTAATTCTTTCCTCTAACAGCCCCTGTTGCTCGAGAACCATAACATCCTCATACATTTTGCTTTAAGTTATACCTATTGTCTTGGACCCTAATAATAATGTTTTCTTTCAGTTCCTTTATGTTTCTCTTTTATCCTAAATTGCTTGTTTTAATAAGTATTATTATTCTTTAGAAGGATGATTGAATGCTGAAGATAGAAAATCATGCCTAATAGGAAACAAGGCAAGTAAGAAATTACATGTGTTTTGTTAAGGTTAAATCATTTTCTACCTATTATTCAATATTTTAAATTTGTTTCTTACAAAAGCTGTTATTTTTGTCATAATGTCTTTTCTTCTCTTTCTTTCTTTTTTTGTTATATTCCTTTTTCACATTGTTATGGTTGTGTTTATAGTGCTGTATAAGGATTAGCATGTAGTGTTAAAAAAACGGATTTAAGCATTTATGTGAAATCAATACTAAAAGACACAATTTAAGATGATTTTGGCATTTCATTTTTTGATGAACATATGTTTCCAAGAAATAATCTTCTAGTTCTACAAATATTTTGAATCCTTTCCCTTTTGTTATAAATTTCCAAACAATTGGTTTAAAAAATATGGCATAACTAATATTAAAAAAATGTTGATATTCAATTCACATGTGTTTATTTGTTTTATGTTTTTTATTTAATTTGCTTTTGATTTTTAGTTCACGTACTTGCTTAGCCAATAGAACTTGATATATTCATATATTAGAGGTTAGTTTTTAGGAAACCTTAAATTTAAGGTTTTGATTCCTTTTATAAACATTATGTTTTATCCATTTCGAGAAAGTCTTTTGTCTCTTTTTAAGTATTTTTGGTCTAGCTTTTTTTTTGAATTGTGTATTTTGATATGTTTGAAGCATTGGTATTTTTGAGCTTGGTCTTTGAATATTCAAATGAGGTGTTTTTTTAGTTTTTTAATACCTTTTTTGTTTAATCCTATTTCATTTTAAGATTAACCTTTGTTTCTTTTACGCCAAAATGGTGGGCTAAGCCTTTTGTTAGATTAGTTGACACATTAAATCTAAATAGAAGCCTAACAAAAATTTATATCAAGCGTAAGTCTAAAAAAATAAGGTATATTTTGAGCCTAAGATCGATTTGTATGAAATAAATATGTAATATTTTTATATTTGTATAAATGTTTATTTAAACTTAACAAATTTAAATTTTAGAGTATCACAACTTAAGAGTTTACAACACAAGTGATCCTTTTCAAATTAAATTAATTAATATGATTAAATTAAGAGGTCTCTACTCAAAACCCAAATTAAGATTAACTTAAAAATATTTTTTTAATAGATTTTATGTTTTCTCAATAAAGGATATGAATGGTGATAGCATGCATAAAGCACACATATTTTATATTAATTTTCTATGTTTTGATTGATAAGATGCTCGTAATTATAGATTATAATTATATATTTTGTGTTTTGTAGAATGGGTTAAAGATTTGGATCAAAAAATACTTCAAACTAAAAATTTAACAAAGAAAGAACAAAGAAGCAAACTTTGGAAATGAATAAAGCATCGAGAAGAAAAGTTCCATAAAATGTCTAAGCATAAGGTGTGCCACACCTTAGTCAATATAATATTGAAGAAACAAAAGTGAATAAATAGATGAGGACCTTCTAAATTCAGCAGACTTTAGTTATTTATACTCCCCTTTTACTCTATTTAGGAGTTTTGATTAGGTAGGATAACAATAATAGAAGTGGGGTCCTTTAGATATAGTCTTAATCTTAGCTTTTCATTCCTTATTTTTATGAAGATTAGATAGGGTTTTCGAATTATTTATAGGAAAGAAGTGTAGGAGGCAACTGCCTTATCTCCTTCTCATTAAGAAGTGTAAATTACAACGTCTTTTAGGGCATAGTTTGATCTGTGTTTAGCTGTTAATTCGATCATCTAGTATGTGTTTAGGTTAGAATTGTGTTACTTTGTTAATTATTTATGTTTTAAGTGTTTTATGGGTTAGTACAAGCTTTTGAACTTAAATATTATGTTTTTGGGGTACCTTGATGTGTTTGCTAGTATTTCAGGGTCAATATCAAAGAATGGAGGAGTTTCAGAAGATATTCAGTCTAAAACAATGGCCCACGATTGTGGCTTATTAGACCACGTGACTTATTAGGTCACCCACAATGATCGGCCATACTATTGCTATCTATAATGGAAAGGAACATTTACCTATTTATATAACAGATCGTATGGTGGGCCATAAGTTGGGAGGCTAAGGAATGGGAAACCTTTCTCCTATTACATGAATCCAATTTTCATTTCAGCCAGGAAAAGCTATCTTTTTTCTCAACAATGCCCTTTTACCAGATTATTACCAATGTAATCATAAAAAGCTAATTTTCAGGAATTTTAGACCAAGCTTCGGATAAACTTTTATTTTCGGCTAGATTCCCTTCCTTTATTTGGTGTAACTACTTGAGCCAGATGAGGGAAATTCTCACGTCCGATTTGTAAGGGGGGAGATCTTCCATGAGCTTGGGCTTCTGTTGCTGACATAAAAGCATCCATTTCTATATCTTCAGATACAACCTATAAGGGTTTGCCCGTTATCGTAACAGAAGGCTTAGATGTGAGCCACGATCATGGCCGAACTTCACGTTTCAGGGGATTTTTTGGACCTTTCAAACCCCAAAAAGACCCTAGGATTATCTAAAACTTAAAAGACTATTTAAAGAACATTAAGAGGAGCACAAAGGAGCTTTTGCATCAGCTACACTTGAAATCCTAAAGAGAGAGTACCGAGAGAGAGAAAGAAGAAGGAAGAGGAAGACAAAGTTGACTCAACATGCGTCCCGAATTAGGAGGTTTCTTGACATTCTGCCTTTCGTCATCTATTCTAATTCTTCATTTCCTTTTTGTTTTGATTTTATTTATGCATAGAATTAAGATGGATAGTATGATGATAGGATTTGGAATATTGATGATGTTTTAAACTCTCCTTTGGGATTTTATTTTGATTTAATGATAATTTAGTCGATTGTGTTTATTAGATGAATGTCGTGATTAGATTGCATTTTGCATAATTCGATAATAAACTAAAAGGGTGAACTGAATGAAAAACGATTAAATCGAATTAATGAGAGTAAGGCAATTTAACAGAAACCGCGACAAATCATAATGTTAATTATGCAAAGAAAAATCACGTGTGATGTTTTGATAGTTTATTAGAGTGCTTCAGATCTAATTAGGTTTTGGATAATTTGTGAATTGAGAGACTGCAAATTCCATAATCTGATTAGGGTTTATAATTTAGGGTTTAATAGTTATAACTCAAGAGAGAGTAATCAGTTTTAAGATAGTCTAGAATCGATACTTCATTGTCACATAATCGGCTAGGTTAGCATTAATGATAAATAAAATCTCCTTTCTCATAAATTGGTAAATTCCTTAGGTTGATTTCTATTGTGATTGCATATTGCTCACTAGTTAATACTTTTGTGTTTAATTTCTGATTTGATTGGTTGAACTTAATTCTCATAATTAATTTCTGTTGCATCTTTTATTTTCAATTTTATAGTTTTTCTAGCCTTATATTTTAGGATTAGATTACTCTCCTTCCTCGTGGGATCAACACCTTGAATACTACGTTACAAAATGTGTACTTACAAAAGATTGATGGTTATAAGATTAAAACTTACCTCGATCAAGTTTTTGATGTCGTTGTTCGGGAGGTGTAGAATTAGTTTAATTCTTGTACTCTAAAGTGTTTCACTATCTTTTATGAACCCAATCATAAAAGATGAAATGCCTTAGACTACAAGAATTAAACTAATTCTCAATCATAAGAAGGAAAAAAAGTGTAGGAAGTTTAGGCCAAAGGTCGAAAGCACATTGATTTGGACATCACAAGGCAGGGATGAAGAATCCAAAAAATTAGATATCAAGAAGAGATCAAAAGAATGATCATAGAGGATACAAATTATAGGGAGCAAACGACTCTTGCAAATTTCAATGAGCCCCAGTTTAGTTGGGGAAATCATCATCCTTATATGAACATGTACACTTTAGCATTGTAGAACCAACCAAATTTCTATTGGTCTAACAATTTAAGTACTCACATGGGACATCAAGACCTATTAGAATTTTAGCAAGATGAGTCAAGTTTATTCCAAACTGGACAAAATCATTGACAAGCTAACAGACACGAAAGAGACCCAGAAGAGACTGGAAGAGCAATTTGATCAAGTAACGAAAAATCATGCCTCTTCTATTTACAACTTGAAGATTCAAGTGAGACAACTTTCCCGTGAATTTTGTGAGAGAAGTGACTCTCTAAGCAATATGAGGCTATCATACTTAGAAATGGGGAAGAGCAAGAAAAAATAGTGGGAAATTAAGATGAACTCCATCTTGTAGAAGACCAAACGATGAAGAAAGAGGATGAAGAAAGTATTCCCTAGATCTTGGTATGCCATGCTTGAACATCGAAAAAACTTGGGTAAATGTCCATGAAAAAAACCTCATCATTTGGATTATTGATGACTAAGTGACATTCAACATAAATGATGTATTAAAGGATCCAGAAGAGGGTGACTCATTCAGAAGGATTGATGTGTTAGAATCTTTGAAGGAACGAGAGGATGAAGAACAGTTGACAATGGACATCAAGTTTGAAGAAGCTATGGAAGTTTTTGTTCAAGAAGCTAAAGAATAAGAGGAGATGAGGGCGAATGAGGAAGAAACATGAAAAGAACAACTCACCCTCTTATCGGCAAAACTGCTGGATTCTATGGAAGATTCAGGGAGTTTTGTTATTCCTTGTTTTGTTAACATTTCATTTGAAAAAAGACATTATTAAGTTTAATTAGTTTTTATAATTTTATCAATATTATCCTTATGATCATTTTGCAATTTGTAGCTTACTTATAGGATACAAAACTGATGTTGAACGAAAAGGGTGAAAGCAAGCCACTCATAATTATTCCCGACTGAGTTTTACAAGGTTAAGCCAATTACCATAAATTAGCATGTTCAATAGTTAGATTTAAATTGTTGTGTTTAGTTAGATATGTTTTGATTTTTAAATAAAAAAATTAATGATTTGAAATGATCGAGATTACTAATTCTCTTACCCTCTTTAAGTAATTCCAAGATAAGAGATCGTCAAGCAGATTTGGTCTCAAGATGTCATCATCATGACCTCCATCACTCTAAGATTTTGTTTCTAACCTTTTCCTTTAAATTTAGTCTTTATTTTTGTTTTATTTCCTTACATGTGTGTTTATTTGTCTCCTTCTTACATTGAGGACAATGTGTTTTCAAGTGTGGGAAGGGTTGTGTGTTTTGCTTTGCGTGTGAATATTGCATATTGTTATATTAGTGTGTTTAGGTTGCATATTATGAACTGTGTGATTGAATCGATGGCTTAGATGGAATGAAATTGATTTAATTTTGAACTTTATCTATTAGGTTGTGAAGAGATTAGCTCGCAAAATTAGTGATCTGGGTTCTTTGGCTAAAATATTCAAGTTAATTAGGATTCAGTGCTAGTTTATCAATTTATAAGTTGTCACATTCATTTACAATTTTAGGTCTTTCGACTAAGTAGCTTTACTAGTATTTTTCATAAAAACGAGTAGCTAAAGCAACAAGGTAGGCATTAAAAAAAAGAAGAAAAAGTGTTTGTAAATTTTAAATAAATAACTATTCCATTGGCCTTCAGGTTATAAATAAAACTAGTAGCTAGTTAAGAACGTGATGTAGCCGAGTAACCGGATCAACATGCATCACAAATGTGTACTTTCTCATTAAAAGGCTATAATGACATTCCAATCAAACAACTTAATAAAAACATAACTTAGCCGAATGAATAGATCGACATTCATCATCAATTTTTGCCTCCATGTAAAAAGACTAGGTCCATGTCCACAAAAATTAACAAAAAAAGAATGTTTTCTAATAAAAACCTACCGAACTTGCAAATAGCTTAACTTTTCATGAAAACGTACTTAGGTTTAGTTATAAAGTTTGATTAACCAAATAATTATTAATTTGTGTGTACAATTAAAAGGTGAATAAACTTGATATTTAAGTTTTGATTAATATGTATATTTAGTTTAGAGGTCCTAGACATGGATTTTGCAAGTTAATAATTTGGAACAACTTGAATGATTATGTTTAGAGTTAAATTTGTTTCGTGAAGTTAGAGCCATTGCCTCATTATTGCATTATGTGCTTTGTGTTTTTGTGTTGTTTATTGTTTTGTTTGTTTGAGGATAAGCAAATGTTTAAGTGTGGGGATGTTGACAAGTATAAATTACATTGTATTTTAGGATATAGTTTGATATGTGTTTAACCATTAATTCGATCATTTAGTATGTGTTTAGGTTAGAATTGTGTTAGTTTGTTAATTATTTGTGTGGGTTAGTACAAGCTTGTGAGCTTAAATATTATGTTTTTGAGATACCTTGATGTGTTTACTAGTATTTCAGGGTTAATATCGAAAAACAGAAGAGTTTTGGAAGACATTCAGGCCGAAACAACAGCCACAATCATGACAGAAGGCTTAAATATGGGCCACAATCCTAGCTTGTTGGGCCACGCTCGTGGTCTACATCGAACAGATGTGCAGTTGCTTACGAACTTCATGTTTCAAGGGACTTTTTGGATCTTTCGGACCCCAGAAAGACCCTACGGTTACCCAAAACATAAAAGACTATTTAAAGAACATTAAGAGGAGCATAAAGGAGCTTTTGCATTACCCACACTTGAAACCCTAAAGAGAGAATACCGAGAGAGAGAAGAAGCAGAAGGAAGAGGAAAAAGAAGAAGATGAATCTGACTCGACGTGCTTCCCGGATTAGGAGGTTTCCTAACGTCAATGTTTTTTGTCGTCTATTCTAAGTCATTATTTTCTTTTCGTTTCGATTTTATTTATGTATAGAATTGAGATGGATAGTATGATGATTGGAATATTGATGATGTTTTAAACTCCCCTTTGGGATTTTATTTTGATTTAATGATAATTTAGTCGATTGTGTTTATTAGATGAATGTCGTGATTTGATTGCGTTCTTGCATAATTCGGTAATAAACTGAGAGGGTGAACTAAATGAAAAATGATTAAATCATATTAATGAGAGTTAGGCGATTTAATAGAAACCGTGGCCAATTATACTGGTAATTGTGCCGAGAGAGATCCCGTGTGATGTTTCAATTGTTTATTAGAGTGCTTCAGATCTAATTAAGGTTTTGGATAATTTGTGAATTGAGAGATTGCAAATTCCATAATCTAATTAGGGTCTAGAATTTAGGGTTTAATGGTTATAACTCGAGAGAGAGTAATCAACCATAGGATAGTCTAGAACTGACACTCCATTGTCACATAATTGACTAGGTTAGCATTAATGATAAGTAAAACCCCCTTTCTCATAAATTCGTAAATTCCGTAAGTTGATTTCTATTGTGATTATATATTGCTCACTTGTTAATACTTTTGTGTTTAATTTCTGATTTGATTGGTTGAACTTAATTCTCATAATTAATTTCTATTGCATCTTTTATTTTAAGTTTTATAGTTTTTCTGGACTTAGATTTTAGGATTAGATTACTCTCCTTCCTAGTGGGATCAACACCTTTAATATTACGGTACGAACTGTGTGCTTGCGGAATATTAAGGGTTTATAAGATTAAAACTTACCCCAATCACTCATTTTGGTTCACTTTATTTTTTTTTTCCAATTCTTAGATAGTCCGTTATCTTTCTTTTATAGATAACAGATATGAATTGCCTCATAATATTTTCTAAAGAGTCTTAGTTAGTTCGTAGCATTATCTATGGAATCATGTTAGATGTTAGTGTTTTTCAAAATGGCACTGATGGCACCTTAAATCCTTAAAAAGTTAAGTTTTTGACAACTTTGAGAATATGAGTTAGCAATTTAGCCTATGTGATGTCTAAATTGAGCAATATGGACCAACTAGAAGTTAATGTAATCTTAAAAATGATTTCTTAGGTCATCGGTTACTGGCGTGATTTTCCCTTTATCATTTTGTAAAAAGTCTAAATAAGCCCTCATAGTTATCTCATGTGGCAATTTTTCCCCTATTTAAGGTGCAAAGAGTGTTTTTTGGTAACGATAAGAAGCAAAGTGGTACTAAAGATAACAGTAGGAGCTTACTTAGACCTTTTATGAAACATTGAGGTGCAAATCACACCTTTGGCCTTATATTATATTATCTTTGATAATCACATGCAACTAAACTCTACTTTTCAAGACAAAGGTTAATTAAAGTTTGATTCTTCAAGACTGTGAGATTTAATTATCTTTCTTTACTCTTTTTGTTCTTTAGTATTTATATATCGTTTAGGAATATTATTATTATTATTATTTTTTAATGATATAAAAAGACTTATTTCTTAACTATCAAAGTAATATATTTGTTAATTCATTAAATTGCACTTATTTTGGACTTAATTATCGTTAATGTGTTGAAATTATTATACGAAATTAATGGAATTATCTTATAATTGTTACAGATAGTTTTCAACACCTTAGAGACGAAATTGGATCAAAAAGATGCAAAAGAATGAAGAAAATCTGAAATTCCTAATTTGACAGCAATTCTGTGATTAACCGTGGGCACGCCTAAGGATCGAATAAATCTGCAGATCACTTTTCAAAAGTCAAAATCGAGATTCTCACAATCTTTGAAGATTATATTGCCATCTTTCAAGGGGGTTGACTGCCTAAAATTGGGGGATATAGTATTAGAAGAGAATCAAGGAAAGATAAGGGGAAAAACAAGCATAAAAGAGAGAGGATGGTGGTTCACGCAAGCTCAAGACTAGGTTTAGATAGATTTTCATTTCTGCATCTTTTCTTTTCCATTTTTTACGTTTTTTTACACTTCTTCCTTTAGTATTTTTTGTACTTTCAGTAAAAAACCAGGGATGGAGACTTTACGCTTTGTTATTTCTTTCGTTTTCGATTCTATTATGAGTAGCTAAACTTTTGTCTTGGTTGAGGGGATCCGTGTTATCCGCTATTACGTATGAGATGTATTGAATAAAGTTATGTTGTTAATAAACATTGAATATCTTCCGATCTACTCTTTCTAATTGAATTCGTTGGTTTCTAGGTACGCAACTAGGGATTAACGTGTTCAACCGCTAGATTAACGAAATATGACATTCAGTTTCGCTAATTACAAGTAGCAATTAGGATTGTCTTCTCTACGTTAGAGTCGAAAAATTTTAAGGAGATATTCTCTTGATTGATTGCATGTCGTACATGTATTTGTCTTGCTTATTGGTTTCTTGATTCATAAAGCTATTATTCAATTGAACCTACGATTGTTTGTAGGTTGTTGTTTAATAAAAATGTTAGGATACATGTTTCTAGTCATTACACTTAAGAGAAAACATCCCCAATAAATGTTTATTAATGATTGAATTTTATTATCGAGGATCCATTTTAGCGTGATAATATCGATGACCCAAAAACCAAGGTATTTTCTATTAAATTTTTAGATCTAATTATTTCTCTTTATTTTTGCTTTTTCTTATATTTTTCCTTAAATTATTGTGAATTAACCCCCCTCCCATTTCGTTACTTTCTTTTTGTTTTAAACATCGCTAACCTTTACCGTTAAAAATTTCTCATGGGAACGATATCCACTTACCACTACTACATTCATTTGTATTAACGTAAGTGATTTCTTTTGAATTTGGTTGCAGGCGATAACATTACCAAATTTTGGCACCGTTGCCGAGAAATTTCTTAACGATTTTTGTTAGTGATGTTTTTGTTTTTATTTTTGTTTTTGGTTTCGTTACGCTTGGTTACCTTGTCTTCTGTTTGTTTCAGTTTCACAACTCTTTCTGTTTTTTTTTATCTTTTAGCGGCATGGCTCACTATCAGTATGCTTTTGATTTTGATCATTCATATTATCCTTATTATGATAATTAGTTTCCCTCTGTTGCGACTTCCAGGTTTGACCATCAAGTGACAGATTTCACACCCTTAGCCCCGCAATTACTGAGGGATGACCAATAAGCTAAGGTATGTGAAGTTTGCTCATTTTTGGGTTATTCTTTTTGTACGTGTTCCTTTTTGCAGGATACAAAGTACAGATTCACTTCTCCACTGAGCTACTATGAAGAGCAGTCCTACTTCAAGCCTCCACCTCCACCTTCACCTCCACTGTCGCCACCACAAGCTAATAAGATGTCTTTGGAGGAGATCATATTGAGTTTAGAGACGAGCACTCTTCAATTCCATCAGTTTAGACAACTGTACATTCCTCGAAAAAATCTGAATATGACATTAAATGCCAAAGGTAAGTCTTCTTTGGAAGATATATTGCAAACTTTAACCGATAACACTTTGACATTTCAGCAGAATACTGAAGCAAGTATTTGAAATTTGGAAAATCAACAAAGGAATTTGGAAAACTAGCTAAGTCAAATTGCAGCTACCATTAATCGAATGGAGGCACACAATTTTGAAAATTTTTCAGCACAACCAGAAATCAATCCTAAAGAAAGCGCAAAGGCTATCACATTGCGGAGTGGTAGAGAACTACAGGAACTGCTTCCGAAAAATTCGAGAAGAGAAGAAGAGGAAGAAATTATGCACATAATACCTTCACAACATGAATTGACGCAAAAAGGGGTGCAAAACAAGGTGATTTCACCTCCTTTTCCAAGTCAATTTTTCAAGGCAAAGAAGGAAGAACAAGCAGAGTTAGAAGAGGAAGAGATTACAGTTTGAGAAAAGATTGAGGATGTGCAACCTCCTACGATAAGCAATGCAGTTCATGTTATCGCTAACCAAATTTTGGTTCCTTTTCCTAGTTGTTTACAGGTACAAGAAGAAGAAGAAGAAGAACAAGAAGAGCCGCAAGAAGTACAGTTTTTAGGAGAGCCGTGGGCCGGCGAGCGAGCTGAAGACCAAAAGTAACAAGCAGGATGTTGAGTCTCCACGTTACTTTTACAGAGCCCATCCTGGTGTGATAAGAGCGATGCCCGAAAAGACGAGTGGACATTAGAGTATAATGGTGAAGATATGAAGTTCCACTCATCAGAAGTCATGAAGCATCGTGCTGATAAAGAGCCTACTTCGAGGGAAGGTGGTCAAGGCTCCTCAAACAGTTTGAGCATGCTTCCTATTGGACTCAAGCATCCATTCGATAATGGATGATGTACATATGCCAAGGGTCAAGCTTATGACCTTTGATAAGCGCTTAATGGGAGGCACCCCATTCATATCCTTTCTTTTATGTGGTTTTTTTCAATTTTCTTTTATTTTCATTTTTAGGTTTAATTAAGTTTAGTTAGGAATTTAATTTAATATTTTTGATTATGCAATTTTAATTTTTATCTGTTAATTTTTTATAAAAATTATCTAAAAATTAAAAAAAGAAGCAAAAAACGAAAATTTTGGTTGTTTCCGTCATTCCCCTTTCTTTTCCCCTTTTTGTTTTCATACGATCTCTCCTAATTGTTTCAATTTGAGTTACTGCACATCATCACTCCTTTTAGACTTTAACCATCACTTTTCTACCACTAAATCACGCCACCCATAGTCTTCACTGCCAACTCACCCATCCACCCTAACTTGTGCTTTTGGAATTTACAATATTGTCTTTTTCTTTTGCAGGTTCTCTTCCAAGAAATTAGCACAATGCCATAAAGAAAAATGAATCTCTTAAACTTACCACGCCCATACATTTTGCTGCTGATGTTTCTCCACCACAATCGCCTTGACACTCCACCGAACTACTGACTGCCACCTCCGCCAACACCTTGATTTCGACACGTCCATAATAGAGAAGCTTTCTTTCACCCTTTTTCTTTACCTTTATGCTTCTTTAACATTGAGGACAATGTTGGTCTAGGTGTGGGGGAAAGAATTGGACTTTTGATCTGTGAATATTTTCAGTTTTTGTGTGATTTTTCTTGATTTTTGTGTGTGGTTGTGCATGTTAAGCCATGAAGCTTTGTCATAGTAGTTTGGAAGAGATTGGGTTTATGCATGAAATTAAATTGGGATAAGTGAGTTTTAAGGTTAACCATGTTGATTGATTGCAATAACTGATCTTATAGACTTAGTCAAAATTTTGACATTTAAGTGGTGAGGTAAATTGTGAAATTAAGGTGAATTCTTGAATTAAACCTGTAAGTGAAGTTTGAGCCTAAATGACATTACTTTTATGTCATTCCATTTCTTTGAATTGTGTGATGCTCCTCTATTCATGTTACCTTCACAACTTGCATGGAACCGGTTTGAATTTATTTGATCACATGGGATATAGAAATGATTAAGGCCTTCTTTGTTTTTACAC
>JANZXR010000006.1:31677306-31697837 GCA_027575705.1 Erythroxylum echinodendron
AGTTTCAAAAGAAACTAAGTTAGAACTTAGACCTTAGGAAAAGTGACAAGTGTAAAGTTTGCCTTTATTATTTGTCAGAAGTAAGTATGAGTAATCTGAGAATTAAAAAGGGGATTTGTTCTTTTCCTAAGTTCTTTCCTTGTTATCATCTTCTCCAAATTTCTTCCTATATACAGAGCTTTCCATCGAACTCCTTCCGAGAGTTAACTTTGATTTTTTATATCCCTCACCATTTCCGCTACTACTAAGTGTTTCTTCTGCCTTAAGAAAAACTAGAAGTTAGTTGGTGTTCATAGGTGTTTACATAATTTTTGTATGGAGTTAGAGCTTGAAGATAGTTTAAGCTTTTGGAGTCTTCAACAAGTAAGTACTAAATAAAATTGTTAGAGTTGTGGAATTTTGAAATAAAGTTGATGAATTTACGGTTAGTGCATGATCATAGCATTTACATATATTATATTCTTGAACACTGTGTTAAGTGGGATAAAAAAAATTTGGGGATATGGTGATATTTGAGTTTTGATGGATTATTAGTGACTAGGTGTTGTGGAAATGGTTCTTGGAGTTGAAATAGCAATGAAATGGTGTGTAGGATTAGTGTAGAGAGTTAGATATGGAAAGGTTATATGTTGGTTCTTCACATAGCATGTATGAGTATATAGGTTTTTATACGAGAGTTGATGAAGACTTAGAGATGTTCAAGAAAATGGTTTTTGAGTTGAGGAGTATAGATAGTATCATCTGTGGTGACATCACATCATCTGTGATAACGTCATATCTTCTTAAGTTGACCTTGCTTCATCTTAAGTTGACTTAGGTTGAGTCTATCTTTTGGTTAGTCTATCTTCTGCTTAGTCTATCTTCTGCTTAGTCTATCTTCTGCGTCTATCTTCTGTTTAGTCTATCTTCTGGGTCTCTCTTCTGCTTAGTCTATCTTCTTTGTCTATCTTCTGCTTAGTCTATCTTCTACGTCTATCTTCTTTTTACTCTATCTTCTGCTTAGTCTATCTTCTTCTTACTCTATCTTCTGGGTTTATCTGCTGCTTCGTCTATCATCTGATTAGTTTATCTTCTGCTTCGTCTACTTTCTATTTAGTCCACTTTCAACTTCGTCTACTTTTACTTATATGACCATAACTTTTTCTCTAGGTCTCCAAATGATCTGATTCTTAGACCAACAGATTCATAACACAGTTTTCTATCCCTTCATAAACTTTTGTAGCATTCAAAATTGAATTGAGAATTATTGATCAAATCAAAGAGTGGAATCTGTTGGAACAGTGAAATAGGATTTTCTTCCTGAACACTCTTCAATATTTTGGTTATATCTAGATCTATAGGATTCCAAATGAGACGATTTTTAATTTGGATTAAAATAGAGATATAAGATGACAAATTGTTTCTAAAAGTATAGTTTTTATTCTTTCTCTATGATATTTAATTTCTAGATGGAAGCTGTAAGTAGTACACTGTTTTTGATTGTGAACAACCTGATAATGTTGGAGATATATCTTCCAAATTTCTGCACCAAATTGAGTGATTTTGGTGTCAATGGAAAGATAAGACATAGAGGAACACTTTTTTAGAGATAATATGACAAAATTACATCAGTTTTGCTTCCAAATTGAATGTGAACAATAGACCCAAAAGTATAACTTGAAAAAATATGAAGTGAGTCAATAAAAAATGAATTGAGATTCTAATGGTCTTAGTGAGGTATAAACATAAGTATAAATTGTACTTATATGAGAGTTAATATGAAAATAATTTTGTGAATGAAATTGATGAGAAGATACCCAGGGTTGTCATGAACATGCATTGTACATAATTCATTTCATACATGTGTATTATTAAACATTCATAATTTTACAAATTGTGATATATATATATATGGTGTTTGATATAGAGGAGCAATTGGAACGTCAACGTCCAGACATTGCCGGAACTTCCAGGCATTAGCTTCAGGAGCAATTTGTGAGTAACCTAGACGGTCTCACTTAATTACTTGTTTGTTTAAATTCTGTTTTAAAATGATTGATTGAATGTGGCTTGATTGTTGATCCGATGACTGTGATATTGAATTGAGATATTGAAGTGCTGCTTGTATGTAAATGTACAGAACTATATGCTTCATAATATGATTGATTGTTATAGATGCATTCCATACATGAATGTACAATTAGATAATGGAAGTTGTGACCAGAGTATCCACCGATCATAGCTTAAAGCTCAAAGTGTAAAAAAGAGCCTCGGGCTCAGAAAGTGATTAAGAGCCTAAGGCTCATTATGTAAAATGAGCCCTATATCCTCATCAGATAAGGGACAGTTATCAATGAGCCTGGTATCCAAAAAGGATACGGGACAGTTCAGACACTCAGTCACAGCAACATAATAATTGGAAAAGAGTCTCATGAGCATTTCATATGCATCTGTTTAAGTATATTTGATTGATTGAAATGCAAAATTGCTTATGCTTAAGTGAAAATGTGATACTAATGTAAAGTATAATTTTGTTAAATATGTGCTATGTGCAATGTTCTATTGCATCCATTGAGTGAACCATCGATGATGGTTACCTCATTGCGTTTACAAAACTTACCAAAATTGTAACATTGTCTTTTCAGGACCAAGAGATGAATCTAGCTACCGAGAGGCTCTACCAGACGTGTAGATTGTGATTTGGCAAGAGAATTCATGGCTCAAAGGTTGTTCAACTGGGATTTTTAGACAGATTAGATAGACTTGTATATTTTTCCTCTTTCATGTAGTACTTTTGTACTAGGTTTTGATGACGTACATGTAGTAAGTGTTGAAAGATACAAAGTAGACTTTTGGTTTTATGAAATGAAATGAGGAAAAAAGTTGGTTTTAAATTATTGTGATTTTCTTATGATGCTTTATAAGTGAGTAATGACATGATGCCTTGTGAAGTGACTGTAGCGATCAAACGTGGTTCACCCTTATCATAGGATATATACTAGAATGACCTCCGGGCATCCCAGTATGTACCCTGTGATAAGGGGTGCTACACAACACATATTTCAGAATGCCCATATAAGATAGTATTTCTAGGCTCTAATACCACATAATGTAGCATCCCACTCCCACAAAACTTGAACCCGACATCTATGGGTGATGTCCAAGCTCGTGCCCTGCGAGGGTGTTGTGCTATAGCACTCAATCACTCAGAAATCGGTATAAAAATTTTCTTTTGTTTTAAACCACCAACATAGAGTGAAGAAATCCATAACCAAATCGGCCCACTTTATTTCATAACCATTTTCAATCGACACAATACAATCATCAGAAATTTCAATAGCCATTTGGGCCCTTTTTACAAATACAAAACCACTTTAGTTGCTTCGGAATACAAATTTATACAAAAAGTGTGGAAGAAACAATTCAATACAAATTAAGGACATGCAATGCAGGCGCGAACTGATCTTAACCTCTATCCTTCACTTATATACTGTAAGTATACTCCCGTTGGCCTAACGGGGTATTCTTCTGATCCTGAAAAATAATTGCAAATTTTAGGTGAATTTTGCAAACTCAATGAGTGACCATGATCGATGGCTCACCCAGTCACATATCACATAATCTCATTGACAACATTTCACATTTCACATTTTAATACAATTTAATCATTCATATTATGCTTATGCCATGCATATGAGACTCACTTTCTATTTGTTACTTTATTATGACCGCGTGCCTAAACTGTCCCTTGTCCGCTTAGGGAATACAGGGCTCGTTAATAACTGTCCCTTATCCTCTTGGGGGATACAAGGCTCATTTTACATAGTGAGCCTTAGGCTCTTAATCATATTTGAGCTCGAGACTCATTTCACTTTCTAAGCTTTAAGCTCTTTCACTTTTGGTAGCTACTACGGTCACAACTTCCAATATATTTCATGCATTCATGAGATGGAATGCATCACTCACATTTACATACTGTCAGTCAATCACATTCCAATATCATCGAATCTTAGTCCGGCATTCAACACTATAGTTGAGAATTCACACTTCCATTCATATGCAAATGTACTTTCACATTGGAAACACATTTAACAATCACATTAAGTACACTTAGTTCATCTCATTCACATTCAAGTAGCACTTCAATATTTCACTTATATAACACATTCATCGGACCTTCTGTCCGGTAACTAACAAAAACAATCACATTCACACACTCATTCAGAAATCAATCAATACTAAAATTCACACAAAACAAATAATAAAATGAGACCATCTAGGTCTACTCACAAGTTGCTCCTGAAGCTAATGCCTGGAAGTGTCGGCAATGTCTAGAGGTTGACGTTCCAATTGCTCCTCTATAACAAATAACATATATATCACAATCTGCACCATTATGCGTGTTCATTAATGCACATATATGGAATGAATTATGTACAATGCATGTTCATGACAATCCCGGGTATCTTCCCATCAATGTCATTCACAAAATCATTTTCATATCGAAACTCATCTAAGTACAATTTATACTTAGGTTTATGCCTCACTAAGACCATTAGAATCTCAATTCATTTCTTATTGAATCACTTTAGTTTTTCCAAGTCACACTTTCTAGTCTATTGTTCACATTCAATTTGGAAGCGAAATGATGTAATTTGATCATATTATCTTCTAGAAAAGTGTTCCTCTATTTCTTATATTTCCATTGACACCAAAATCACTCAATGTGGTTCAGAAATTTGGAAGATATATCTCCAACATTATCAAGTAGTTCACTATCAAAAACAGTGTACTACGTACAATTTCCATCCAGAAATTCACTATCTTAAAGAAAGAATCAAAATTAGACTTCTTGATACAATTTGTAAGCCTATATCTCTAATTTACTCCAAATTAAAAAGCGTCTCATTTGGAATCCTATAGATATAGATATAACCAAAATACCGAAGGGTGTTCAAGAACAAAATCCTATTTCACTGTTCCAATAGATTCCACACTTTGATTTGATCAATAATTCTCAATTCAAAGAATTAGATCATTTGGAGATATAGAGAAAACGTTATGGACATATAAATAAAAAGTAGATGAAGTAGAAAGTAGATTAAGCAAAAGATATATTAAGTAGAAGATAGACTAAGTAGAAGATAGACGAAGCAGAAGATAGACCTAGAAGATAGACTAAGCAAAAGATAGAACCAAAAGATAGAGTAAGCAGAAGATAGACCCAAAAGATAGATTAAATAGAGAATAGACCCAGAAGATAGACTAAGTAGAAGATAGACCTAGAAGACAGACTCAGAAGATAGACTAAACAGAGAGTATACCCAGAAGATAGACTAAGCAGAAGATAGACCCAAAAGATAGACTAAGCAGAAGATAGACGAAGCAAAAGATAGACTAAGCAGAAGATAGACCTAGAAGATAGACTAAGCAGAACATAGACCTAGAAGATAGACTAAGCAGAGAATAGATGAAGAAGATAGACTAAGCAGAAGATAGACCCAGAAGATAGACTAAACATAGAATAGACCTAAAAGATAGACTAAGCAGGAGATAGACCCAAAAGATAGACTAAGCAGAAGATAGAGGAAACAGAAGATAGATCTAGAAGATAGATTAAGCAGAAGATAGACCCAGAAGATCAACCTAAGATGATACTATCTACACTCCTCCACTTAAAAACCTTTTTCTTGAACATCTCTTTGTCTTCATCAACTCTCGTACAAAACCTATATATTTGTACATGCTCAGTGAAGAAATAGAGCATATCACCTTTCTATATCTAACTCTCTACACTAATCGTATACATCATTTTATTTCTATTTCAACTCCAAGAACCATTTCACAACACCTGATCACTAATAATCCATCAAAACCCAAATAACACCATATCCTCAAATTTTCATCCCTTTATCACAGTGTTCAAAAATATAATGATATGTAAACGACATGCTCATGCAGGCGACAGTAACTCATCATATTTATTTCAAAATCTCCAATGCTAAAGAATTTATTCATTACCTTCTTATTGAAAAACTCCAAGATCTTTAACTATCCCCAAAACCTTAATTTCATGCAAAATCAAGTACTCCTCTGTGAACACTAACCAACTTCTGGTTTTTCTTCAGGCAGAAGAAACACTTTAGGAGTAAAGGAAATGGTCAGGGATATGAAGAATCAGAGTTAACTCTCAGAAGGAGTTTGATGGAAAACTCTGTGTATGGGAAGAAATTCGGAGAAGATGATAATAGGGAAAGAACTTAGGAAAAGTACCAATCCCTTTTTTAACTCTCGGATTACTCAAACTTACTTCTAACACATAATAAAAGCATTTTACATTTGTCACTTTCCTAAGGTCTAAGTTCTGACTTAGTTCCTTTTGAACCAACTCCATTTAACTCTCATCTTTACAATCCAACTATCTCTAAATCTTCATTTGATTTCTTATCTTTTTTTTGCTATTTTCCATAAAATTTTATAATTACAAAATAAATCCTAAGTTCACCAAAATTCATAAATCTCACAATTCTTCTACCCAATCATATTTTCAATGTAGAAACATTTAAAATTCTCAAAAATTCACAATTCAATCCAATTATACCTGGAATTATTCATGAATGCATATACACTTAAATTCATGAGTAGAAAAGTTCACGATTCACTTACATGAGTATCTCATATTATGCATGATCGTAAAAATGCATCTCTTGCATCTCACTGAACACTCCTATTTACTATTTTAACCTTTCCATAGGTGATGGGATGTTACAATAATGAACAAAGAAGAAGACTATAATCTCCTATATGTTAGATTAATTTTAATAATTAATCATTGTGGCCCATATTACTGTCATGGACTATAATATAAAGGTGGACTCAAAATAATGGTGATTGGGCTTGTTAAAGATAATTAGAGTTCTAAGGGCCTTATAAATACCCTTCCCTCTCTCTTCTAAACTTAACGTTAAAAACATAAGAAAGGCAGTTCCTATATCA
Organism: Erythroxylum echinodendron; assembly: GCA_027575705.1. NCBI lineage: Eukaryota > Viridiplantae > Streptophyta > Magnoliopsida > Malpighiales > Erythroxylaceae > Erythroxylum > Erythroxylum echinodendron. The sequence goes on from JANZXR010000006.1 coordinate 31,684,282, forward strand.
TTGAAAGAACTGAGAAAAGATTGAAGCAGAGAGTGGATAAAAGATTACTAAGAATATTGCACAAGACATGAATTCAGGTTTGTTTTATTACTGTTCGATCCATAAATGTCTTACAAATGGTATAAGAGCCATGGTGTTGCATTATTGTTGTCTGTCGTACACCATGGTTGTTTATTCTATATGTGATGATAATGGATCATGATTTATTTTCTACCGTGTATGTTTCTGTATGGAGTGTTGCATTCTTTTTGTTCATTTACGATATGATGCACTACCATGAAAAGTTGCACTGCCATGAAAGAAACATAGAAATAGATATAGAAATAACAATGTAAGTTTTGTTGTTATTATCGAATATCAATTGAATTTCATACGCAATGCTTTATTAACATATAAAATATGGATGAATGGTTATGGACGGATTGTTTAAAAGTTCCATAAACTTTCGGTGATGATATATAATAGGTATGGGTTCTATGTTTGCTTTTGGATAAAAATGGGTTGTTTCTATAGGACATGTTTATGCTTATAGACAACCATTTGATTTTGTTCTTACCGTATGTTTGCGTGAATGTTATGGCTGTGTTGTGGTGTTTTGTTTTTTCTTCAAAGATATGAGTTTATGGTTGTTGAACAGAAACGAAAATGTATAGTTCTTGAAACATCTTATCATGATTTTCTTGCACCGTTATAGTTTTGAAATAACCGAAAAGGTTTGTAGATATGTTTCTATGGTATGAAGACAACCCTGAAAAAACAACGTTGGGATGTATTATAGTATGAAAGCAAACCCATGAAAGAAGAGTTAGAAAAAAGAGCAGAACAGTAGAACCAGAAGTGCAGCGTCTGAAGGAAGACGACGCTGCATAAAATTGGGTAACGTCTGGCGCGTGTACTGCACGCGCCAGACGTCTCCCACAATGTGTGGAGCTGGCGCAGGCAGACAGGGCCTTTTGGCCCAAAAATATTATTTTTGGTTGGTTTTTGGCCCTTTGGGTCATTAAAGGATTAGTTTAGGTTATTAAATGATTATAGCCTAATTTATGGTATGGATATTTTATATTATGCAATATTTGGAATTAAATGTTTCTATTATATGTGGAATGTGCTACATGACATAATGTTATTTTTAAATAGTTTGTTAGTCACCAAAGTGACTAAACTAATTTAAATTAAATTTTGTCATATACAATAATTGTTTAATTAAATGTTTATTGCATGGAAAATTTGATAGTCACCAAAGTGGCCTAACTTGAAAATTTTAAACATTTAATTATGAATATTTCAATTGTTCATAAAGATATGATGCTATTAAAATGACATAAAAGTTGAACTGAACAATTGAGATTATTAACTATAATACTAAGAGGTCACCCAAAGGTCGACCATTGCTTATAATTAATAATATTAAAGGGACTTTATCAACATATTTAGTTAATATGAATGTATATCCAAAGATAACATACATGTTGGCTAGAATATGATTGATTGTCTATTATAGTAATACTATATTTGTATCATGATAGGTTACAGCTATGTATTTAAATTTTACCCAAAGGAGAATTTAAATGCATAATCAAAGTTTATTATTAGTTTGAATCCTTTTAGGTATACTCAAAGCATTAATGCGTGAGCTATATGTTGTATTTGCAGTATCTTCAAATTTGTTCGCTTTAGGAAATGGTTTGATCAAGTTCTCTGAACTATGCGGACTGGTCTGAACAAGTCCAGTTCCAATTGGGTGTAATGGATTTAGACTTGGCCATAGTTTTAGACACAAGGCCCGCAGCTATAAATGATACTAGTTTTGAAGCTGACAAGTCTTATTATGAGGCTTGAGAACAGTCTAACAGGTTGAGTTTGAATTTGATGCGAATGACAATCGCAAAAAATGTGAAGCCATCAATGCCTAAGATAGATAATGCGAAGGAGTTTATGTTAAAGCTTAAGGACTACTCCCAATCTGATATAGTGGACAAGTCCATAGCAGGGACTTTAATGAGTGAGCTAACGACCAAGAAGTTTGACTGGTCATAGCTCATTCATGACCATGTAACCCATATGTCAAACCTAGCTGCAAAGCTGAAATCTGTGGGTATGGAAGTGAGTGAGTCCTTTCTAGTACAGTTTATTATCAACTCACTTCCTTTTGAGTTTGGCCAATTCCAGGTGAATTATAACACCATTAAAGAAAAATGGAACCTTCAAGAAATTAAGGCCATGTTGGTTTAGGAGGAAGGGAGATTGAAGAAAATGAAGCAGCACTCCGTTCATCTAGCATTTCATCCAGGAGCTAGTAGCAGCAAGCACAAACTATGAAAGAAAGGCAAAGACAAGGACAAAGCTCTCAGAAAAGTCAATGAGGGTCGAATCCATAAAGACAAGAGGTGCCACATCTGCAAAAAGCCTGGTCACTTCAAGAAGGATTGTCCTAAAAGAAAGGCTTGGTTTGAAAAGAAAGGTACATACTATGTCTCAGTATGTTTTGAATCAAATCTTATTGAAGTGCCTAATAATACCTGGCGGTTATATTCTGGTGCAACTACTCTTGTGTCACATGTTCAACAGGGATTCCTTTTAATCCAATGCATAAACGGAACTGAAAAGTTCTTATATATGGGGAACAAAATGAAGGCACGGATAAAGGGCATCGGGACATACAGACTGATCCTGGACACTGGCTCTTACCTGGATCTAGAAAAGTGTCTTTATGTTCCTGAATGTGCTAGAAATTTAGTTTCTGTTGGAAAGTTGGATGTTGTAGGATTTCAATTTAAGATTGGAAACAATGTTTTTTCATTGTATAAACACAAGTACTATTATAGTTCTGGTACTTTAATTGATTGTTTAAATCGTTTCAATCTTGATGTTGAGTTTGCTGCATCTCTGTTTCATGTTGACCACATTATACGAAGTAAACATAATGCACAAAATAAATGTTCTGCTTCTTTATAGCATAAAAGATTAGGTCATATATCCAAGGAAAGGGTACAGAGGTTAGTGAAAAATGAAATTCTACCTCCATTAGATTTTGTTGACTAAGATATATTTGTGGATTGCATTAAAGGTAAGCAAACCAAAAATATATCAAAGCATCTAGCTACAAGAAGTAACGAATTACTTAAATTAATACACACTGACATATGCGATCCTTTTAACGTTCCTTTTTGGGGGGCAAAATATTTTATTATCTTTAATGATGAATTCTCATGATATGGTTATATTTATCTACTTCATGAAAAATCTCATTCTGTAAACATCCTAGAGGTATTCGTTAATGAGGTAAAAAGGCAGTTAGATAGAAAATTAAAGATAGTGAAGTTTGATAGAGGTGGTGAATATTATGGAAAATTTGATAAAAGTGGACAATGTCCAGGTCCATTTGTAAAGTTTCTTGCAAGTCGAGGCATATGTGAGCAATACACAATGCCTGGTATACCGCAACAAAATGGTGTAGCTGAAAGGAAGAATCCTACTCTTATAGATATAGTTAAGAGTATGTTAAGTTATAGTACTGTACCGTTATCATTGTGCATGCATACATTAAAGACCGCTACGTATCTGATTAATAAGATTCCTAGTAAAACAGTTCCTAAGACGCCTTATGACATGTAGACAGGAAGGAAACCTAGTTTACGACACCTTCACATTTGGGTTGTTCGACAAAAGTAAGGTTGTATAATCCACATAAAAAAAAGCTTGATGCGAGAACTGTTAGTGATTTTTTCATCGGCTATCCTGAAAAATCAAAGGGGTACAAATTTTACCGTCCTAACCATAGTATGAGAATAGTTAAGTCTGGTAATGCTCGGTTCATTGAAAATGGGCAAATCAGTGAGAGTGGAGAACAGCGAAAAGTGGATATTCACGAGAATCGAGTAGAAACTACTCCAAATCGAGTAGACACTACTACATCAAACGTGATCCCACCGATTATTCCTCTTGCTATATCATAGATACGTAACATACCAGAACAACAAATTAATGTTCCAATTCCACAAATTGTACATATTAATGAAGAACCAGCTAATAATGTTTAAGTTACAAATGATCAAATGATGCCACCAGAAATAGCATTACGAAGGTCTGTAAGGCAAAGAAGACTAGCTATTTCAAGTGACTATGAAGTTTACTCACTTGAACATGAATGTGACTTGAGCATTGATAAGGATCCAATCCCGTTCAAACAAGCCATAGAATGTAACAATTTTGAAAAATAGATCAATGCTATGAAAGAAGAGTTGAAATCAATAGATGACAACCAAGTCTGGGAATTAGTTAAGTTGCCGAAGGTGCAAAGCAAGTGGGCTGTAAATGAGTCTTTAAGACCAAACGTGACTCACAAGGCAACATTGAAAGGTATAAAGCCAGACTTGTTGCCAAAGGTTATAATCAAAAGGATGACATTGATTACAAAGAGACCTTCTCTCAAGTTTCAAAGAAGGACTCTTTAAGAATTGTTATAGCCCTGGTAGCTCATTATGATTTAGAGCTTCACCAAATGGACGTAAAGACTGTCTTTCTAAATGGTGACTTGGAAGAAGAAGTGTATATGGATCAACCGGTAGGTTTTAAAACCACAGGAAAGGATAAGTTAGTGTGTAAATTAAAGAAATCAATATATGGACTGAAACAGGCTTTCCAACAATGGTATCTCAAGTTTAATGATATCATTACTTTTTACAATTTTGTAGAGAACACTGTTGATCGGTGTATCTATATGAAGGTCAGTGGGAGCAAGTTCATTATATTAGTTCTATATGTTGATGATATCCTTCTTGCTGTGAATAATATGGTTTTGTTACATGATGTCAAGAATTTTCTTTCTAATAATTTCGAAATGAAAGATATGGGTGAGGCATCCTATGTGATTAGAATATAACTATTCCGTGATAGGTCACAAGGATTGTTAGGATTGTCTCAGAGAGGTTATATCGAGAAAATATTTGGAACGTAAGGAAATGGAGTCTATTCCTTATGCGTCAGTAGTTGGGAGCTTGATGTATGCTCAAACATGCACTCGGCCAGATATCAATTTTGCTATTGGAATGCTCGGCCGATATCAAAGCAATCCTGAAATAGATCACTGGAAAGCTGCAAAGAAAGTTCTTAGATATTTACAAGGCACCAAGGACTATATGCTGACGTATAGAAAATCAACCCATCTCGAAGTGATAGGTTACTCAGATTTAGACTATGTTGGTTATGTAGACTCACAAAAATCTATATTCGGTTATATGTTACTATTAGCTGGAGGAGCAATTTCGTGGAAAAGTGGAAAGCAGTCTATCATTGCTACTTCAACTATGGAGGCTGGATTTGTGGCGTGCTTTGAGGCTACGATTCATGGATTATGGTTGCTGAACTTCATCTTAGGTCTGGTCTTGTCAACAGTATTGCTAGATCATTAAGAATTTATTGTGATAATTCCACAGCTGTTTTCTTCTCTAAGAATGACAAGTATTCTAAGGGTATGAAACACATAGATTTGAAGTACTTGTCCGTAAAAGAAGTGCAAAAATATAAAGTGACAATTGAGCATATTGGTACAGCTCTAATGACAGCGGTTCTGTTAACTAAAGGCTTACCGCACAAAACATTTATTGGTCATGTTGAACGGATGGGCCTCATAGATAAGTCCTTGTTAGCATAGAGTTCTGACATGTATATGATTGTTTTGCTCGAATTGTTATGACACTTGTGAATTCAATTACAGTTATATTTGTTTTTGCTCACTTGCTTGTTATCCATGTTATGTTGTATACAATAATTGTTTCTATGAGACAATAAATTACAGAATTACCCACTTTAATGTATCTGAGTTGAGTTGATTCTGTGATACATGGAAGGAATCATGTTGTATAACTTGTGACCGCCATGATCCCATCATCTTAATTCACTTAAGGATAACTTGATTGATTCAATGTATTGTGTGCACTGAAAGTTTTCTTGTTGAATCACCAAGTCGTAACATGGGCCAATTAAGTTGGAGATTGTTAGATTAATTTTAATAATTAATTATTATGGCCCATATTACTGTCATGGACTCTAATATAAAGGTGGACCCAAAATAATGATGATTGAGCTTGTTAAAGATAATTAGAGTTCTAAGGGCCTTATAAATACCCTTCCCTCTCCCTTCTAAAGTTGACGTTAAAAACATAAGAAAAGCAGTATCATTGAAAGAAAAAATTGAAGTAGAGAGTGGGTAAAACATTATCAAGAACGTTGCACAAGACATTGATTCAAGTTTGTTTTGTTACTGTTCGATCAATAAATGTCTTGCACTATACCCTTCATTTTCAATGTTTTTGAGTTAAACAAATCTTCATCGTTCGGTAGTTCTAATTGGGCAAGGTGCGTCCTCAAACTTAGCTATCATCCTACCCCGTTATAATTAGACAAAACCATGTGCATCTAGTCCGGACCCCACCTAAAAATAAAACTCAGTAGATCATGTGAATATTACAGCATTAAGCCTTGTCTTTGGTCCCCAATGAAGTTGGACGCTCCCCTTATTGTCACAGTTCGTAATCGTCTTAATACAGTAGGGTCCCTTTAGTCTTATTCGTGAATCGTGACTATATAGCATACAGTACTTAAACTATTACTGCTCCACTTAATGCGGGGTCTTGTTTTCTCCAATTTTGACTTTTGACTATTGAGCTTCACCTTGAGATACTCGATCCATTCGATTAAATATTGTTGGAGGGATAAATCAATAGATTGGGTCTTGACTGCAACCGGAGTTAACTTGGACGATAGGTCACCAATTTTAAATGAGAGGTCATTAATTCAAGTCAGAGGTTCGCTCTTCTTCTGGCCACCCAAAAGTAAGAATTACACAACTAATTAATGCAGCGTATAAATGGCTTTAAAAGTATGGTATTACAATAATATCTTTGTAAACGACTGTTGTGAAAGTTTGTCCTCAGTAATTTGAAAGGAACATTGTTATGTCATGGATTTGTCTAACCAAATGCATTTTCCTCGTTCACATACTAAGGGCGATTTTCTCAAATCTAAAATATTCAACGTCGAGAATTCAAAAGAGTAAACTTGCAAACTCTATTGGAATGCTATCATATCAAAACGAAAACTTAGCCCATTGGTGGCGGCGAAAGGGTTGAATTGTTTGACATTTTCTATAAAGTTGGATAATATTTAATTGTAATTTTCAATTTTTTAAAATTTATTAGTTAAATTACGTAATTTGATCTAGATAAAGATAATAAAGTGATCCAATAAATGATTTAAGTCAATAGGTTAAAATCTGAGAGAAAAATAGATCCCGATCAGTATAGATTGGACCCATATCAAACCTGTGATGAAAAAATTCTATATGGATGCTATATATAAAGGTTAAGGTCTCTTGTTGTAGTTACTTATGTCATTCGTAAGTATCAGGATTCACTAACTCGTTAAGAAAACTCACATTTTGAGAAAACTATAGAGAGATTAATCGTGTCCCGGTGAGTAGTTCCCGTGAAAACGGAAGTGGATTAACACTCATTTCGACTTCAAAAAACTCGTTTGAAGTTATAAAAAACCGAAATTAGGTATTTTTACATTTCTTCTTTTATTTCTCTTTCACGCTCGATCCGGAATACGTAACTAAGACTTCGTTACGTATTATATAAATTTCATCTTTAAAATTAATAAATAAAATATAAAATAAACTCACATTTTTAATAAATTTAATTGAATTTTAAATAGAATCTGAAATTATAAAATAAAATCAGACTATAATTAACTCAACTTATTATCAAACATAATTACCATTGTTTTTTATATTAATTCCATGTATTCTCTTATTGTTTGGTTGAGTGCAATTTTAGTAACAGAGAAGGTACGAAATATATAAGGACTCAGCAACAGTTGATATATACATATATACTCGTGTTTCGGATGTGAAACTGATGAAATGGTAGGCAGCTATACGAAGTATATCTTCCGATTTTAGTTAAATAGATCAGATCTTTTGTATTAATTAACCAGTTCTTTTTTTATTTTATTAAACTTTATTCATATATTTATACAAAGGCTATATAAATATATAAATAAAATAGAATCAAAAAACCCTAACCAAAATATATTGCTTCAACCCCAAGTACAAACACAACCCATTGTAGTTAAAGGAGGATATGATGCTCCAACCCCGGCACAAGACAACCCAATGTAATTATGTAGATATACCTGACAAGGGCATAGAAAGTATATAATAGGGCTACAGAGGTCGCCTCATTAACTTGCTTATTTAGTGGGACTAGCAAATTAGAATTTGGTCCAAATGAATAATTGCGTCACTAGTTCTCTTGCACGTAAGCATTGTCATACAGACTGTCGAGTCCTTTTCTTTCTTTTTCTATTTTCTGTCTTATTCCAATTGCAAACTCATTGACGTTAATTGATTCCCATTTCAAATGAATTAGAGGAAAGGCATCTTTTGAAGAAATTCACTGAAAAGCGATAGGATGTATATAACTGTTTAACATGTTGGGAGTAGTATAAATATGATATTGAAAGCTCCATGGCCTAAAGTCTTGTGGATATTTTATTTTTAATTAATAAAAAACTACACATGCTATGAATAAATTCCCCTGTTACAGAGAAACGTTGGGTAACGAAAGGACTGAAATATTTGGTTCTATTTTTTTTTTGCAATTTTTTATTTTCACTTTGTGATTTAGTTTTTATTTTTAATCAAAATAAAATTTTTTGGTCATTAATATTAATGTATTTACACATCTATTATTAATAATAATAGTTATTAAATATTAAATAAAATTTAAATATAAATAATTAGCTAAATAATTTTATTTGATTTCTTACACTTTATTGATTAATATTTATTTAAAATATTTAATAAGTGAAGAGTGTAGTTATAGGGTAATGTCTATTTTGCTAATATATTTTTCAATTTGTATTTCCAATTTTATTTGAAATTTATCCTTTTTTAGATATGTTAAATTTTAAACATAGCTATTATATAATTATTAAATATTTTAAAAATTATAATTACTAAAAAGAATTAAATAATTTTAATTTTAATAGTAATTAATATTAAATAATTATATAATATATTTCACTAATAATAAATTATAAAAAAATCAAAAGTAAAAGTAAAAGTAAACATAATTTTTATTGATTTTCATAAATCATAAAAACTTAGAAATAAAAATAAAAATAAAAATTTGAAACAAATAAATATTTTTGCTCAATTTAAAAACAAGAAATTAGAAATTAGAAATTTAAAACTAATTGCTTTAACAGTATACCGTTTTAGAATTATGCCGCTTGGGCCATTTTCACACGAGTCCAGAACTGCACATAATCGCAGTCCAAGAAAAGTAAAAATTTCACCTCCCCGATCTCTTCAGAAGAGCCCTTGAACCAGTTTGACGAATCTTCTTGCAGTACATTTACTAATTGATCACATTATGACATTACAGATGCTACTCTCGAAAATAACTTTCAACTAGAATATTTTGTTTTGGTAGTACAATTTGAACGTAAAAAGATAATATTACCATGTTACATGATACATTATACGTAGTGCATATTAAAAAGATTTCCACAATGGCTATATGGAGATTAGAACTTAGAGAAATAACATTGATAAAATTATTGAAGTGTAAACTCACCTCATCACTAAGGTTTGAAACTCAAATAAAAATTAATCTTCTGATTTAAATCAATTTTTTCTTTATATTTTTATTACTCGATATTTATTTTCATTACTGAAGGTACAACTTTCGTACTTAATTGCAAAGTAGAATATGTCACAAAGTTAAAATTAAAAGTTTATTTGATAATTTTATCGTTTTCGTTATAATACAACTTAAGTTTTAAAATTTCAGAATGTTTTTTTTGTTAAAACCGCGCTCGAGGATAATGGAGCACTTCTTGCAATATCTCCAAAGACATCGAAAATTGAACTGTGTATGATAATGAACAATTACGTCAAGATGACATGCCCATTATCAACAGATCTACTGCTACAAACCTAGGAAAATTTGTTGCAATATAAAGTTTCATAGTAAGACAAGGAAGAAAACTAGAGTTAGAGTAAAACTTAATTTATTCTTTTAGTGGAGAAGAATATCTATATAGGCTATATTGGCAACTAATTGAGAAAAATTAGAACTGGCTCCTAAAACTTATAAAGGAATTATGTGAATAAGAAATTCCTATAGATCATGATAGCTCTATATAGTAAGATAACTTTACATTATTGATTTTACTTAACATTACCTCTCTTAAACTGATATTTTGACAATCAATTTACACATGAAAATGCCCTCTCTTCTAAATTTTAAAAATAACGGCAATTTGAGCAGTTTGGTAAAAATGTCGACAATACAGGGCTCGTTTAGTAAACAGTTAATAAGCTATTTTTTAGCTAATTGACTCAAATCAGCTAATTGACTTTATGAAAAAGCTATTAAACTTATTTAGTTATGAGCTGGTTAGATTGGCTGATTCAACCTAATTAGCTAATTTTTTAGAAGCTCCTCCACAGGAGCATTTAGGGTAATCAACTGATAGCTTTTTAGTTAGATGTTGATTTTGCCTTCACTTTACTCTTTAATCTTGACCATCTCATTTATCTTTTTCTCTATAATCTTCTTCCTTTTCTTGCCTTTTTCCTTGCATCACTTACACCTCTTGACTCTCACATCTCCACCAGATCACTAGTCGTCAGTTTACAGATCTGTTTAGCTTGCAAGAGAATCAAAACGGTGCTAGTAATGGAGTTCATGAGAAACTGGATCCTTGGAAGATAAGTAATCAACAAGGTAAGTACCAGATCTTAGAAAACATCCTCAGAGAGTCAGATCTTAGATGACAGTGAAATAAATCACACGTTAGTATAGAAAATATTTGTAATATATGATATACACAAGAAGGGGGGTTAGATTGTGTATCCCTTTTCTCGAATACAAATTCTTTAATTTTCTCGATAAGAACTTCTCTAACTTATTAAAAGACTATAACAAAAATTGTTATGAGATAAATCGCAACTAACTTCTATATATTTGTTTAAGAACAAAATATACTAAGTTTGAGAGACATAGAGGTTAGACACTGTGATTTTATACTAGTTCACTCCAAACCATGGGCTACGTCTAGTCTTCAGAATTCTTCTAAGTATTCACTATACTTCAACAAATTACAATTATTCTTTCTTTCTTCTCGAGCCTCTTCAAGTCTCGTACACCAAGTACTCTTTCACAGCTATCTTAGCCTCTCCAGACTCTTAGCCTTTTCTTTCTCTCACTAGAAAGATATCTAGAGTTATTGTTACAGTAGTTTAGCTTTACAGTATTGCACTATAGAATTTTTAAGTATACACTTGAACGTTCAAAGGTTGTAGAATCAAGGATTTCACCAAACAGTTGTGTAGTCTTCGACTGCGACCAGTATTTATAGTCTAAGTCTCCAAGCACTTCTTTGAATCTTGATAACCGCTTCTTGATTTTTGATAACTGCTTATTGATTCTTGAAAATCGTTATTTAGTTAAGTTATGTAACTAACTCCAACTAACTAACTGCTCGACGTACTCGCGTATCTTCTGCCTTGTATCGTCTATGCTTTCTTCTGTGTCTCTATTTCTTCTGTGTTTTGTTTCTTCTGTGTCTGACTTCTTCTATGTTTTATTTATTCTGTGTTTTGTTTCTTCTGTTTGACTTCTTCTGTGTTCGATTTCTTCTGTCTTGTAATTTTTCTGTCTTTTGTTTCTTCTGTGTCTTTATTTCTTCTGTCTTTTGTTTCTTCTGTGTTCGACTTCTTCTGTCTTCTACTTCTTCTATCTTTTGTTTCTTTTGACTTGTTCTGTGTTTTGTTTCTTCTGTCTTCTACTTCTCCTGTCTTTTGTTTCTTTTGTGTCTCTATTTCTTCTATCTTTTATTTCTTCTGTGTTTGACTTCTTCTGTCTTCTACTTCTTCTATCTTTTGTTTCTTCTGTGTTTGACTTCTTCTGTCTTCTACTTCTTCTGTGTTTTACTTCTTCTGTACACTTAACACACTCTTCAAACTAGTTCATTTATTTCTAACATTATTATTATTTGATTGTCATCAAAATTAATTATCGTAAAGTCCTCCTGACTTAACAATCTCTCCCTTTTTGATGATAACAAATAATCATAATATAGAAAATAAAAGTTAATGAACTATTTTTATTCAGATAATGAATAATGAATTGAGAAAAAATACACATATACTACCTTCTTCTTTCTTCTTCTTATGCTTCTTTTCCTTTTGTACTTCTGTTTTTTCCCCCTTATATTTTTCTTCTTTTCTTCTTTCGTCTTCAATCTTCTTTTCTCCCCTATCTCTAGTTCTCCCCCTATTTGTTATTAATCAAAAAGGTTTATTTTTTCAGATGCTATATGATTTTAGAAAACATTCATTGTATGTCAGTCCTGATCAACTTGAGGTCTTATTCTACTGTCACCCGAAGATAAGCTACTTCCTCATGTAGATCACTAATGAAATCCCTCAATTCATCAATATTAGTATGCATTTCTTCCATCTCCTTCACTAAGGCTTCCAGACTCTGATTCTGAGACTGACTAACTTCTTCTATCCCAATTGTAGGAACTTGTTGAGGTTGAGTTGATGGATAGAAGTTTGGTTCAGCATATGTTTCTGAAGGTACAACATCCAATTCAATGATTTTCAACACAGGAGGTTTGAACAATTGTTTTCCATCTGGAAGATCAAGGTCATCAGGTTTTGATAGTTTTGGTATTGATTTGCCAAGAAGGTGAAGGACATGTTTGATTAATGGTATAGAACTCAAGGGTCTAAGATGGATAAGTAGGTCCACAAAAGTTTCTAAGTTGAAACTAATACCTCCGACCATGATAGTTCTGAACCGTCCTTTAGTCACCCTTCTAACTACCTGAGAAGTTGCATCTGTGGAGAAGCTTCCACAATGACTTCCTGATGCCTTTGAAATGTGGTGTGAAACATAGATGCTTCTTGGTTGTTTTACATTACATACATCATCTATGCTTCTCACAGCTTCTTGTATCTGCTCATCTATAAGATCACCTGTTCTTCCTTCAGGGTACAGCTTCTGTTTCCCTTTTTTTACATTACGTACAATGTTTACAGTTCTAGGTAGAACATCAGGTATAATCTTGAACAGTTTTCTACTTATAGCTGGGAAGATGGTATATCGATCCTTTGTTATCTTCATAGGATATGGTTCTGATTTTTCGTCTCTCAGAATCCCATATAATCTTCTCTCTTCATGATTCAGAAGATGTATAGACCGATTATTAACCAAAATAGGTTCAACTTGTACCTTGATTATCTTCTGCACAGGTTCTCTTATTATGATTGACCTTCTGCTTCTCACAGATACAATTTCTCCTGTCACCTTCGTTTTCAAGTCCTCTTTTCTGATAGGACTAAGAGAATCAACTGATTTTTCTTTCTGTTTAACATCAGTTGAAGTACTCTCTTTTTGACTGGTCTTTAACTTCTTATTTTCTTCTACCAGTCTAGAAGGTTGTTGTGGTTGTGGTCTCTTCTTCTCAAACTC
>JANZXR010000006.1:31697937-31715446 GCA_027575705.1 Erythroxylum echinodendron
TAGTGTGATAACATCAGTGACCCGAAACCAAGGTTTGTCTCTTATATTTTCAGATCTAATTATTTCTCTTTATTTTCTATTTTTCTTATATTTTTCCTTAAATTATTGTGAATCAACCCCACCATTTCATTACTTTCTTTTAGTTTTAAACGTCGCTAACATTTACTATTAAAAATTCCTCGTGCGAACGATATCCACTCACCACTACTACTTTCATTTATATTAACGTAAGTGATTTCTTTTGAATCTGGTTGCAGGCGATAGCAGTACCAATATTGCTAATTGGAATGATTGAATACACAATTGTTTGATTGTTCTAATACTTAGTGGTGAAATAATAAGGTCCAATATAGGATATTTTACTTATGTTATATGATATATAGTCTAGTCTAACTAAAGTGAGTTTGTGCATTTGTTGGTTAATCAGTGCTATCTAATTTTTAATGCTATCTAGACCCTAATTTTGTTAGCTCAAGGTTTGGTATTAATGATTTTGATGATAACTCTATAATATTTTAAAATTCAAATTAGATTTATTTCCTTGTATAGTAACAATATAATGCTTAAAAGGAAATAAAATCATATGATACAGTTATCTAGCAGGAATTTTTTAATGAATTTATCTTATTAGAAATGATTTCACAGCATATGGAAGGATATTACTATTTTCGAAAAATTAGCTCCAATATTCTTGTCAAAACTTTTCTATTAACATTTGAATATTGGAAGATTTCAGCAAAGATGATATCGAAGATACAAAGTTAACTAAGAATTAAAATGAAGCAACGACTAGTTGAAGAACATGTCTACTTAAGGAAGAGCCATTGTATTTATGAAATACACAGATTTGTGAAATACTTTAGCAGCATTAATATTCTTGAAAGTTATATCTATATCAAACTCTTTGCTTCTTAGAAAGCGAAATCTCTTTACACACTTTTTTGTTGAGAGTTTATAGAGGCTTGTTAAACACTACAAGTGTGGAAGGTTGAAGAACCTTGAAAAATATCTACTTGTGAGCTTGGAAAGGCTCTTGAAAATTTACTACTTGAAATTTTATAGTGAAATACTCAAGTTAAATACTTGGAGACTGGATACAGGCTTTGTTATAAACTGAACCGGCATAAATCAATTGTGTCACTCTCTCTCTTTTAACTTTTAAATTTTTGCATTATAGTGTTTGTCTTTTCAACTTGAAAGAGGCTCCTTGAGTTTTCAATAGGCTCCTTCTATTTGAATTTCACAAGAGGATCCTTTCGTTTTAATTTGTTATTTTTCTAGTAATTAGATAATACTAGTTTAATTTTATTCCAATTTAGTATTTTGCTTGAATTAGATTTTAATTGTGTTTAGTATAGCTTTAATTGTTAAATTGTGTAATTAAATTTTGAGTTTTAGGAATTGCACTAATAAATTAATATTAGATTAATTTTAATTGTTGTATTAATTGTTTCATTAGTTTAATTTTTTGATTATTTAGTTAATTATATTTTATTTTAATTTGATTTTTAGTTATGTGTTTTTTTAAAATTGCATAACGTAGTGAGCATACATATTAAGTGTGAGGGGAAATGGCTTATTTGTACTATTATTTGTTATTTTCTCAAATTTTAATTTGTTTCAAGTATAATGACAAGAAGAACAAAACTTACATAATAACAAAGAGGAAAGAAGGTATCGAGGAAAAGACAAAGAGAAGAAGGGTCATTTAAAGACCTAAACAAAGCTCACTCAATACTAGCACAAAAGACTATAGAACATCCACCATAGCGACAAAAGATGATACTTTTTAATTTCAAGGCTTACGAGCAGCAATTCCAGAGGCTTAAGGATAAGAGATTTAGTATTGA
This sequence comes from Erythroxylum echinodendron, assembly GCA_027575705.1. Lineage (NCBI taxonomy): Eukaryota > Viridiplantae > Streptophyta > Magnoliopsida > Malpighiales > Erythroxylaceae > Erythroxylum > Erythroxylum echinodendron. The sequence goes on from JANZXR010000006.1 coordinate 31,699,788, forward strand.
CAGATGCATCGACTAGGAGGCACTGAAGCAAATTAGATTAGCCCATCAGGTTTAGGAGTTGATTAGTATTGGAGCATTGTTTCGATTATTCAAGATTACAGAGCCCATATACTAGAAGTTTACGCTCGAGTTATGCTCCATACTTTTTTTGGAAAAGGGCCATCATAATTGGGGCTGCCTAAGTATGATACAATTTAGGTTGCTTGAAGATTTGACGAGGATGAGCTATAAGGACTTCTTTGTGATGATGGGCATTTACGATTAGGATTTTGTGGGGATATAACAGTATAGGAGCCTTCACATTGATTTTCCATATGGGATGCATTCCCATCACTTCTGACGCATCATCATCGAGGAGGATATTTATGACCCAATAAAATCTAAGGTGTTTACGTTACTACATCCCACACTCTAGTACATCTATAGGCTTTTGGGTTATAAACTAAGTGAGTGGGGTGATAGCTTCAAAGTTATTAGAAGCTTAGATGTATGATGCTTTTGGAGTACGAATAAGAGGACAACAATACACCTAGGTAACTCCTTAACCCAATTCTTTAGGTGTTAGAGTGAGGAGAAAAAGATAAAGGTGATATGCATCAAGCACTATGTGACGTAACTGGCGAGGAGGATAGGAATCTTCAAGAGGTTACCACTGATGAGGCTACTTGGCACCATGGTCGCCCTCAACTTAAATATTATTAGGAATATGCATATGGTACACAGGAGACGAGGACCAACAGGGGACATCTATCAATTGATCATGTTTTGGATGAGCATTCAAATTCGAAGCATAATGGGGTCAACCTAATGTAGTATAGTTACCACTGAGACAGGACTTATGACTATCACAAACAGGAGGAGTGGAGCATCAGGAAAATTTATATTTTTCTACTAATGCAGGATAATCTAAGATGTCGATACCATATGGAATCAGGGACTAGCTGAACTAAAAAAGTACTTGGGGTAGATCTAAGCAGTCCAACATACTATAAAAATGAACCAGCTAATATTGACAAAGCGAATGGATAGACTAGAGACCAATGATATATGGATGGAGGAGGTCATATTGCAAATGAAAGGATACCTTGGGGTGTCCATATCACCTTCACCATATAGAGTGATTGTATTATCTTCAGCTCCGTAGCTATATGATGTTCAGAGACTTGACCCTTCGACAACTGACATACCTAACTCACTGATAGATTGACTACTGTAGAGGTAGTCTGAATGTTCAATTATTTTTCTTTTTTCTCTTTTCTTATTTTTATATTTGTATATTTTTATTTTATATTATTTTTTGTTTAAAATTTACTATTGTAATATCAATTTTATTTTAATTTTATTGTTATTTTCTTTTATCTTTTTATCCCTTTTGGTTTATATTTTACAAGGATGATCATACATATATCATAGATTCTTTTCTTTTTAATGCTTCTTTTGAATGTCTGATGTTTGTTTCATTATCAATATTTAGGAGCTAAGTTTGTTAGTGCGTAGGTATTATAAGCCCTAAGTGGGGATGGATAGTGTGATTTGATCTTTTATTCAATGCAATATGATTGATTGATTCATTAGGATTCAATTATGCATTTCTATTATTGAATTAATATATTTGGAACATTAGTTCAATGTTTAATCTCATATGATTAAGATTGAAAGGTCCTCTTGTAAGAATAGATCTACCATAACTGGAAGGAGTTATATACAAACCTAGAGATATGTCAACATAAATCCTTTGGATTATAGTCAAACCTAATAAGGAAATTCATGAATTGAGTAGTGCAACCATAGGAGTTTTAACTAGAACATGGTTTCAATTAATCCTAGAACATGGTTTCAATCAATCAACCAAGTATTAGTTGTTAATAGTATTAAGAAAGATATTAACATAAGATAGGAATTTTCACGGTCTAACAATCAATAATTGAATTGTATAATAAAGGGTTAAAAAGATCTTTGGGGATTCATTACCTAGGTGTTAGTTATTTTATATTATTTAATTGTTATGTTATCTGCATTACAGTTCATTATTGTGTTGAATTCTAGTTTAGTTTAGTTTTGAATTAAATCATCACCTTATTCGACGGTTAGATAATAGAAAAGAGGCCATTACTAATACTTGTAGTCCTTGTGAGATTGACCTATACTTGTTAGTGCTAACTACAACTACACGATGTACTTGTGATTTTAAAATATTAAAATAATCACAACATGTGGGTTATACCTTGGCTTGAAATCTTAGTTAGGGTTAGGTATATAGCTTATAAGAAATCTTCAATTGTTTATACATATTTTGATTATTCATTTGCTCAATTTTTTTCCCTTTGTTTTTAATATTGAATTTGTGATTAACCACCATAGATTCAATCTTAGGGATTATATAAAAAAACTGACAAATAAAGTTGAATGTGTGCAATAGAAGAATAAATACTTTACCGCTAAAGAACTAGAATATGCTGAACTTTAGTAATAACTAAATAAATTAAATATACTTAATAAATTTGATTAGATTAAATTACACGTCGAGAGGTGGTTACCTTGTTAGATATACAAGTGTACTTCAATGAAGGTGATAGATATCTTAAGTTAATTGTTATTTTAACCTAGATAACCAAATTTGAATAATAATTAAAATTCCCTACAAATGAACCCCAAAACTCTAATGTTTACTTAATTGAACTTTATTATTAGTTATTTGTTTCATTTTTGTTATATCTTTTATTAAATTTAGTTTTGTTTAATTAGTTAATTAATTTAAAATTAATAATTTAATAATTCGTTATCTATATAGTATTTAGAGTAGTCAACTTTCTAAATGTATTATAATTGATTTTGTGTAGTTACATATTTAGTTGTAATCTAGTATCTTATCTCACTATATATTTTCATCTTATTATTGTTCATTGTTTGGATCCTTTGGAATAAAATTGTCATCATATAATTATTAGCAAACAAGAACTTATTGATGACTTAGTTAGGAATCATTGTGCTTAACCATGACAAAGCCTTCTACAAACCAAATCAGTCTCTTTGAAATTGCATGGATATTATTTAGGCATTAATCCTAGTTCACCTTATCAACGAATTGCATTGTTGGCTATTAGTAGATGGAACTATAATCATTTGGTAGAAATGGTTAATGTGGCACCGCTACAGTTAGCCGAGACAGTGAAAAGTAGTGAATGATAAAAAATAGTACAAACATTGAGAAGCGTACATTAATACATAGAACATCTCACATCATAAAACACCCGCTGATATTTGTAATTGTACGAACTAAGTATACATCAATATCGTGTGGGGAAATTAGGACGACATCCAATCCCAACTGCAGCAGAATAATTATAAAACTTTTTCTTATTTTAATTTTCTAAAAATCAAGATCACTTTAATTTTATAAAAATATTAACACATAAATCAAAATAAAATTTGAATCTTAATTTGTTCCTTATTACGAAGCTTGATCCTTTTATTGTTGTATCCTTCGAATGATTTTTAGACTAGTTCATCTCAACTATCGTAGCCGCAGAAATGTCTGACCTCTAATGGTATCTATAGAATAGGTTGATAAAACTCAGTGACTTTTACAAAGAGAGTTAAGTAAGAAGTTTTAGCTCTATTAGAGATTAAACCTATTTATAATAAGTTTTGAACATTTTAGTAATTTAACTAAAATTAACTAATAATTTCAAATAAAATTTAATTCGAATTACAAAAAATTCTAATTAAATATCAATTATGCTTAAATAAGATCCAATATCTCATACTGATCCTTAGTTATTAAATATATCCTATTTAATCATAATTTTTGCAAACTTTACAATCAAGTCCAACTTGATTAAATTATATTTGTTCTCATCAACTCGTTCTTTATGCGAACTCCATTAGAGTCCTAAATATGTTAGCAATGGATACAAAATATAACCTTAAGTTGTATTTAGGATTAGATATATTGAACTCCTTTAATTTATTTCTAATTCTCTAATTAAGCAATTTATATCTATAAACCAAAATTGATGTCTAGCAATACATCATAACCATTCAAATATTTAGGAATGCGGAAGTGGTTTTGATTAACCTTTTCGTGCATGATTTTTTCGTATAATTCAATCCTTTTATCATATAATGTTCTGACTAGACATAGAGCATGAAATTAATGTTTACTCTATTTTGAGTCCAATCATATTAGTTCTCTAACATTAGCTATTGATTCAATTAATGATGCTTTGTAAATATATTTGTAAACTATTTACAAAGCATCATTCCAACTTGCCCAAGGATTTCCTGAATCAATAGTAATTGAAGTTAAAGTAATGAGAAAACGATAGTAATCAAAGAGATTTTTATTGACTTATTTTCTGACTTTTACATAGGCACTGTACACCTTTTTATAAGAAAATTAAAGCCATGGATTTGATCCTGTTTGTTGAATAGAATAACAAAAAGTTGTTGGAGAGAAAGATTGGATGTTATGTGATCTATGGTTTGTGAGGGTTTGTCTTGACATCCTCCCATGAGCTGAATGAAAAATTGTTGACAGTGAGGCTCGGCCTTAAGGATTGAAATCGACAGGTCGCTAATGGTTTGGTGAGAATGTCTGCAAGTTGATCTTTGCTGGAAACAATGGAGATGGAGAGGAGCTTGGCGTTAACTCTGTCCCGAACAAAATGGTAGTCAAGATCCATATGTTTGGTGCGAGAATGAAGAATAGGGTTGGCGGCAAGATAAGTGACGCAAATGTTATCACAACATAAGGTTGGGAAAGCAGTGAGACAAAAGTCGAGTTCCTGAAGTAAATATTGAAGCCAGATAACCTCAGAGGCAATCAAAGTAAGGGATTTCTATTCGACCTCTATGCTTGACCAAGCAATACTAGCTTGTTTCTTAAAACTCTAGGAGATGAGATTGCGACCTAAGAAGATACAAAAACTACTAGTAGACTTGTGGTCATCAGGGCATCCTGCCCAGTCAGCATCATAAAAGGCATGAATGGAGGTAGAGGACGATTTCTGAAGATGAAGACCAAATTTGAAGGTGTGCTTTAGATAGCAGAGGATTTCTGAAGATGAAGACCAAATTTGAATTGGATTGGCATTTAACATGCTTGTATGATTGAGTAGATCCAGGATGTATCTTTGCTGAGAATGAATGAGGCCAGAGGTAAAGGAATAAACTTCAACACCCAAGAAGTAGAATAAAGGGACAAGATTTTTGACAGGAAATGAAGCACCAAGCATGGAGATGAGACTGGTGGCGGCAGAGGAAATAGAACTAGTGAGGATTATGTCATCAACATAAATTAAAATGTAGATGGTGTCACCGTTGTGATGATAGATGAGTAGGGATGTATCTGCCTTTGAGGGAGAGAATCCCAACTTAGCAACTTTGGAGGAGAGACGAGCATACTAGGCCCATAGAGCTTGTTTAAGGACATAGATGGCTTTCTTAAGGCAGCAGACATAGTTGGGAAAGTCAGGATGGACAAAGCCAAGAGGTTGAGCCATATAGACATCCTTGGTGAGAAGGTCGTAGAGAAAGGCATTATGGATGTCAATCTGTCTGAGATCCTAGTCATAGGAGAGAACAATTGATAGAATTAACCAGACCGTGATAGGTTTGATTATCGGAGAGAACATCTCAGTGTAATTGAGACCCAGTTGTTGATGAAAGCATTTAGTAACAAGTCAGGCTTTGTAATGAGCAATACTGCCATCAAGAAGGTATTTGATACAGAATATCCACTTATAACCAGCTAAGTTCTGAGAAGGAGATAAAGGGACAGCATGGTCATGTTTGATTGTTGAGAAGTGCCTGCATTTCACAATGTAGTGCATGACATCACTGAGGATGGCGTAGAGATATGGTAACAGAATTCGGAATGAATTCTGAAGACTCCAGAGTATGAGAGTGAGCCTGAGGAGGAGGTCATTTGACAGTACCATTACGATATTATTTGGGAGTGAAAATGTTGTGTTTGGACTTGGTCACCATAGGGTGGGGGGAGGTTGTGGACAAAGGAGGGGGAATGGTGGTGTGGAGTGGAGAAGAGGTGGAGCTAGTAGGTTGAGTAAAAGGAGGATGTGGGCTACAGATTAAAGCAAAAGGTGATTTAGTAGATGAGGAAGCATTCGAGCCTTAAGATGGGGAAAGTTGTGGGCTAATATCTGGTTGGTAGGGTGAGTAGGCCGGGCTAGGAGAGGTGATAGGATAGTAAGTTAGGTTAAATGGTGGGCTTGGAGTTATTATCGAGCTTGGGTTTGAAGGGGTTGGACCAGAGGTAGAATGTTGATGTGCAAGAGAGGATTGGTGAGGAATGGTGAGGTTGAGGTTGAGGTAGAGAGGCAGAATAACAGAGGACGAAGACAGACTTGGGGTAGGGAGGGACGAGTAAGGAAAGTAAGACTCATCAAAATGAACATTGCTAGACGTGTAGATTTTTCCAATTGCAAGAGAGTATCAAAGGTAGCCTTGATGGTTAAAACTATAACCTAAGAAAATGCAGCGTTTAAACCTTGGTTAGAGCTTTTTTTTGGTGTATGGTTAAAGATGAGGCCAACAGGCAAACCCAAAGACCTTAAGAAATGAATAGTTTGGAGATTTATGAAATAGTAATTGGAAGGGTGAGTGGTTCTAAAGAGTGGGATAAGGAAGGTGATTTATGAGGTAAACTGCATTACTGAAGGCATGAGCCCAAAATCGTTGAGGCAGATAGGCATGGTGGAGCATAGCAAGACAAGTTTCAACTATATCTCGTTGCTTGCGTTCAACTGTACCATTTTGAGGATGAGAATAGGGGCAGTTATATAATGATGAATTCCTAGATTTTTGAACACTCGGTGAAGAGAATAATATTCACCTCCCTAATTAGGTTGAAAATGTTTAATTCGAGTTTGAAAGTTATTTTCAATTTGTTTGTGAAAGAGTAAGAATGTAGGTAAAACATTAAAATTTGGCACATAAAGGAAATATCCATGTATATTTGGTCTAGTCATCTATAAAAGTTACATAATATCAGTAACCAAAACAGGATTAAACATGGGATAGTGCCCAAACATCGCTAAAAACTAAACGAAAAGGTTGAGAAGATATAGTTGACAATGACAACGAAGGGTAGGTAAACTAATAACTTTTAGCAGTTCTGCAACTGGAATAGTGGTTGAGAGGCCTTGGGATGAGAACTGGTAAAGATTGAGAGGAGTTGATTTGTTGAACTATTTGAAAATCAGGATGCCCTAATCGATGATGCCATTGTGTATATGACGTGCATTCACCAATGGAGGCTTGAGGAGAAGTAGAAGGAAGAAGGTAGAGTCCATTATTGGTGATACCTCGGAGAAAAAGTTCCTGGGAATTGAGATCCTTCACAAGAAAGTAATCAACATGGAATTCAAAGAACACAAAGTTATCACAATAGAATTGGGAAATTGAAATTAAATTTTTAGTGATAGAAGGAACATAAAGGAGGTGAGTTAAGCGAAAGGTATTATGATTGGGGTAGAGAGTGGCAGTACTAGTATTATGAATTGGGAGAGTTGTGACGTCACCAATCTAAATAGAATATGGGCCATCATAGGGGATGGCAGAAATGTTAAGGTTGGAGAAGTCATTGGTCATGTGGTTTGTAGCTCCAGTGTTGGGGTACTAAAGGAGATTGGAAGGTGTTAAAACAGAGGTGACATAAGCCTAGGTAGGAAGAGAGGTTGGAGAGGGGGCTTGGTAGGTATGTGGGTCGACTAGAGGAAGAGAAGTGGCAGTCACCTCGAGATGAACGACGACCGCCTCCTCTGAGAATGTGTTGAGAATGACGCTTAAAGCCACCACAGAAGGAGGATGAGCCAAATGTGTGGCTGTTACTTAATAGCACTGTAGAAAGATGGGCTATGATCTTAGAGGAAGGTGTAGAGGTGGTGTGGTGGAGAAGGCGAGCTTTAAATGTGAGGAGATGACTGAGGAGTACAACTGGAGACATATGGTCAGTTCAAGTAGTGATAGAGGCCACAATCAGGTCAAAATCAAAACCAAGACTAGTTAGAATATAGATACTGAATTCAAGATCCGATAGAGGTTTACCGACAACAGTATCGGAAAGAGATTTAACTTTGTTGTAATAATCGGTGATAGAGGCATTGCCTTTTTGAAGTGAGGCAAGTTGAGTGAAAATTTGAATATAGTGAGCTTGAGATTTAACGGTAAAAGTAGATTCAAAAGCATGCCATAAAGATGAGGAGGTGGTGTGACTGAAAACTTACAACAGTTTCAGAAAGAGAGGAAATAAGAATAGAGAGGATCAATTGGTATTGTTAAAACCATCAAGAAAAGGAAGGGTTGAGAGTACCATCTAGTAGGCGCTCTGGAGGAACAGATATGGAGCCATTGATGTAGCCAAACAATTGTTGGCTATGAAGATAAAGGAGCATTTAAGCTTTCCAAAGCAGGAAGTTATCATTGGTAAGTTTGATGGAGACAAGATGAGATAGAGACGAGAGAAAGGACTGTGTGTGTGGTGAAGAGGGAGGAAAGGAGGGATTAGTTTAAGAAGAAGAGGATTTTTCCATGGGGCCGATTAAAGGCTCATAAGTGCCCTGATACCATGTTAGATTAATGAGAAAACAATAATAATCAAAGAGATGTTTATTGATTTGTTTTTTGACTTTTACATCGGCACTATACACCTTTATATAAGAAAAGTAAAGCCATGGATTTGATCATGTTCGTTGAATAGAATAATAGAAAGTTGTTGGAGAGAAAGATTGGGTGTTATACGATCTATAGTTTGTGAGGGTGTGTCTTGACAATAGAGAACAACATAATATTCTCCTTACTTGCTTTTGGGTAATAAAACCTATTTAGATCACTCGCTTATCTCCATATAGTTTTTTTTATATCCAATGACTACTGACTGGATTACCTATCATTAGAATAGTTTATAAGTAGTATCAAAACATAACCATCCCTATACAAGATAACTTTAGAGACTTTAAATCAAATGATCACTTATACAATTAATACAGTGAGAATTTCCATAGACATACAAGTAATGTTCTAAATGAATTTCTTATATCATGTTAGTTCAGTGAACTTGTTCCCTAACAAGCACCCACACGTTTTTTAAGTATCTTCATACTTTAATTTATGAAATCAACTAGTTCCTTTATAAGGAAAAATTTAACATATGTTAGTCTTTTTACATTTTATTAATGTTCAATCTTAATAGAATAATGACTAACAACAATTTAGTGATAATACATAAATACTTATAATTTCTTCATAATTTCATTTTCAATATATAATTATCTCATGGATTTTATCATATACGTCTAAATATATACAAAATAAAAAATGCCTTTAAATTATTTTGTAACTAAGTTACAACTAATCATTTGCTATATGACATAAATCAATATATCATAGAACGTATTACATCATAAAACACCCACTGATATTTGTAATTGTACGATCCTTTTGAGTCCATTACCTATACACATCAAATCCTCTATTCCAGTTACTCTGTTCTAACCCTATTCTATTAAATCTCATCCATACATTTACGTGGATGATGGCGTGTCAAACCAGTAAAAATAAATTCCTACTCTATAACACTTAAGCGATTCAAGTGGTGAATAGGGTCGAACCACAGAAACCAATATAGTAATTGTTTATTTGTGTGAAATAAAATAAAATAAATAAATAGAAATAAAAAGAATTAATTTGGGAATAATTAATTTTAGAACACGAAATCACGCAGAAAGAAATTAAAAATAAAGATTGAAAATAATATAAAGAAAAGCCTAGCCAAGGTACTCTCTCGTTTGATATTGTAATTCGATCATAGACTCAAAAATATAAATTTCGTTCATTCTTGTGGACAAAGTTATAGCAGACAGTGAAGAACACATATCAACCAATCCATTCATAGTTATCCGATAACCCCGAGTAAAGCTCCGCAGATTATTACCCTAACCAATTAGACTATTCTCAAGTAAAACTCAGCAGAATATAACCTATGGTAGCAGTAGGCTTTAATGGAACTTTTTCTTAGTCAACAGAATCAGAAAAGACGCAATCTATTTAGACTAAATTATTTAATCTCATTAATTTCTTAATTGAAATTAATTTGCCACTTCGATAGACAACAATCACAGATTAACTAATCTATTCGGCAATTTATTACCAAGTCAATCAATTAATAGGCCTCATTAATCAACAAACCCTACAATAATAAATCGATTAAAGCACAGAGATTAAATAAACATAAAAGATAAACGAAAATAATTAAATCAAAGGAGTCTCACGAACTACATAAATCAAACGTAGTTACCTTGTCTAGATTAAAAGTTAGCCACGCATAAATATAGTAAAAGACAATATATTGTAGAGAAGAATTGTTCTGTCTTTTTCCCAACAAGAGCTGCTACCGTCGTCTCTCTTTTTCTCCCCAGCTGATTGTAAACCATGTTCTTCTTGCCAAAAAGTGAGTTTGCGTTATCTTCTTTCCCAAGTCAAGCCTCCACTAGTTGTCAAAACACGTCTCTCTCCCTAAGTGCTTATGTAAAAATTGTCTTTTTCTCTCTGATTTTAAAACACGTCCTTTTAAAGTAAGTATCTAAGTCACCTCTAAAAAGTGCTACTGCCGTTAATCTCCCCATGAGTCTAGGTCTTCTCTCTTTCATTAAATAAAGTGGGCCCTTTCATAATAATCTAGATTTTCTTTTTTTAATAAACCAAGTGGGGCCTAATTAAATATCAAAATAAGACTCCATGAGTTACAAAACAACTTGACTTCTTCAGCAAAAGGGCTGTGTCATTGAGGCCCAAATCCCAAGGTAATTAATTCAAAATTCGCAGGTAGCAATCTGCTAGCTTTGTGTCACCTTCAACATCGTCATGTTGAAATCTTCTCTAGTTCCAGATTAGCCAAATTCACTCCAAATTGTATCACTTTGGTATTTCATCACCTAGAACATACAAAGACATGAATTACCATAGAAACACAGGCAAAATATCACAAAAGCCTATCAAAAGAACATAAAACACACAATTAACATGCACAAAATGCAAGTTATCAAAACTCCCCACACTTGAGTAATACTTTACCTTAAGTATTCAATCAACTCAAATTATCAAGGCATTTCAACATCTTATCACAATTCTTTCAACTGCACTCATCACTTCTCAAGTTAATGTATGCGATCTAGAGTCAAACAAACAAACCCATGAAGGTCGATCTCCTAATTAATTAGGAATGCTAACGACTTCAGAAATGCCCAAGTAAAAAGTAATAGCATCCACACTCACAATGTTTCACTCATTCTCTCATGTGAAATTTAGGTGTTGGTGTTTCTCTCAAAAATCCAGAAAAAATTTGTTCTTTCCATAGGACTGATATGAGTTCAAATCTCTACCACTAGCTCAGGTTTAAAACCCACACTAGTCAGCTAGGTCTTTTAATGGGTTGTAATGGGGCTTGTGGGTTACCAAGGAAATTGAGTTGAGAAGAGCAAAGAAATATACCAAGTAGACACATGCCAACATCTTCAATTTTTGAGTCAACACAAATAAAAAGATTAAACCATTAAGCTCATTCAAGTATACCATATCGCAAATCCATCATTCACTTAACTTTAACTATAATAATGAAGTTGAACCAAGGCTGCTAAAACTACCTCCCATGCATTTACTCATATAAGAATTTCTTCTTTTTTTCTGTTTTTCTTTCTTTTTTAACTTTTCATTTTTTTCAATTTTTTCAAAACTAACACCAACAAATGCATTTCAGACAGCTATGATTTTCTCTCATTTTTATCAACAAAGCACATTTAAGCGAACAATTCAGATATATCCCAAAGTGACTAAACATCGGTATACAAGATATATAATTACTTATGCTACTTGGTAATTCTTCTCAACTAGGTGCAAAAGTCGGGGCTTGAAAGAAGAAGTCACAGGTTAAAATGGGTATGTTAAAACAAAAAAAAAGGTCTAGGCTCAAGGGGGTTGAACTAGGATACAAAATTTTTTTTGTTGGATTTTGAAAGAAAATGGATAGCAAAGGGGTTACACAAACAATACCTTAGCTTCATTCCAGTGTACTAAATGTGGTTTTGAATAGAACTTATGTCAGTTTCTAGCAGGAGACAAATGTGTGCACTCTCTGAAAGAAAACTAGAGTGCATGTAAGGTTGCACTCTCTATCCTATGTCTTAAAAATCTGACAGTGTGTTTAGTGTGGATGCATGCCTCTTACTCTCTAAAGTGCAAGCAACTGAAGCAGTCTGTTTAATTCCAGTACACACACTAACTCGAGTCATGACAAGACAGGATAAAGAAAAGATCAATTACGCCAAAGTATCTAATAATTCAAGTTTTTTTAACAAAGAAGGCAAGATTGTCTATAAAAACATGTTTAAAAGCAGTTAAATTCAGTTTTTCCAGAATGGGGATTTCCAAAAAATTTTATATGATGCATATATGCACAAATTAACACAAAACAGTGATAAACATGACATTAAAAATAAAAATTGTAAAACAACAAATTCTAGGAAAACAATTTAACAATAAACATAAAACGCAAACGAACAATTACTCAAATAAAACAAGCAAAGCTAAACAAGTGAAACTTTCCCCTCCCCACACTTTAAATGATGATAATAAAGATCAAAGTCACACAATTTGACAACAAGCAATGTTATCATAGAGCGCAAAATCAGTGGCTGTGTGTGATGTGCCAAGATGTATAAAATATGTGTTATATAAAAATAACCCATATTGACTTTCATGTTATTCTGAGCACACCATAAAAGAAAGAGCTCTGCTTTAGAAATCACATGCATATTATTGGTTTTTCCTGAAAAGTTGAATGCTAGAAAACGGTGGAAAATTCTATGCATGGGATCAATCAAAGAATTAGCCTTAGAGGAGTTAGGATTATACTTTTGTGGATCGGCGGACAGCATTGAATAAGTCTCTTTCTCGTCATACCAGTCAGGATAATCACAAAAAGAATTAATATAGGAATAATGAGAAAGCAGAGAATTGGGTACTAAGCATAAAACTACATTCCATTCATTGACGGACATAGAAAGTTGATGCTCTAAGATCCTGAATCGAATGGTAGCAAGTGTAGTGACATCACCATCAACAGGCATTCCAAATGTAAATGAATTATAAAAGTCCCAAACTAGTCCTTAAAAAATTGGCAGCTGCAAATCCACAAACATACTCAATCCTAAATTATCCACCAAAGACCTAAACTGAGATTGTAAATTAAAGTAAGTCCAGCAAGATTCGTCCACATACCGACCCGAGCAAATCATTCTACACTTTAGTTGGTTGAGCAGTCAGATATCCTCGTCATCCTCGTCGCCAAGATTTGCATCTTGGTCGTGGGAAGTGAGATTATTCTGCTGAATGCGTGGACCACATTTAGACCAGGAACGGCGTCGACATTCCTTAGGTAAGGTTTCTGCATCATTTTCGGCCTCTACCTCTGCCGCACTAGGTCGGGCGTCCTCGTCATTAGCAGTAAGGACCTCGTCCGTGTCAATGAAATTCTCCTCCTCTTCAATTTCATGGATAACACTGGGAGGTGGAGGGGGTGTTGTTGGTGCCCGGCATTTGCGAGTGGAGCGTCGAGGTGGGACGGATTCTGCAGGTTTGGTGGTATTACTGCTGGCTTTGGTGGTTGCATGGAAACGTGGACCACGAAATCTCGGCATGAGTGATGTGGGTGTCAGTGCTGGCTGGCGCGGGCTGAGAAGCTGGTGGTGGAGCGACATGCGACGATGGGGGCACGGGCGCGGGCGGTGGGTGGCGTGCGTTGGGTTGCGCCAATGGTGGTGGCACGGCGTGGAGGAGTGATAGTGGTTGGGTAGGGAGGGGAATTAGGGATTTGGGAGATTGGGGATTTTTGTGAGTGACAGAGACGGTGTCGTGTGGGTGAAGGAAAAAAATGGGGAAAGTTAGGAAAAATTGGGGAATTAGGGTAATGTGTGAAAATTTGGGTTTTTTTTCATGACAATGATCAAACTATACCGTCCTGTAAGACAATAAAAACCTCTCGACCAAGTTATATGCAGCACAATGTTGGAACAGAATATAAAAAGAAAATATCAAAAAATAAGAAACCTGACAAAATTAGAAATTGGTTTGAGGATGGTAGGCCGTGGAGGTCCTGTGCACAACTCCATATTTCTTCAGCAATGCAGCAAACACTCTGTTGCAAAAATGAGTCCCACGATCACTAATAATTGCTTTCGGAGTGCCGAACCTGACAAAGATATTAGCCTTCACAAAATCGACAACAACCTTAGAATCATTAGTCCGAGTAGCTTTTGCCTTTATCCATTTCGAAACATAATCGACAGCTAACAAAATATACTGAAAACCAAATGATTATGGAAAAGGGCCCATGAAATCAATCCCCCACACATCAAATATTTCACAAACAATAACCGGGGTCTGAGGCATTTCATTTCTTCGGCGTATGTTGCCAGTCATTTGGCACCTGTCACATACATTACAAAATGCATAAGAATCTCGAAAAATGTTAGGCTAGTAGAAACCAAATTTAAACACTTTCCTAGCTCTCCTATTGGGGCCGAAATGGCCACCACAAGCGGATACATGACAAAATTGCAATATGGAAGAAATTTCAGATTTAGGTACGCACCTTTGCACAATCTGGTCGGAATACATTTTCTATAAATATGGATCATCCCAAATATAATACCTGGAATCATTCTTCAATTTATGGCGCTGGGTAGATGTGATATCAGCTGGGTATCCATTCTGGGTGATAAAATTGACCAAATCCGCGTACCATGGTTTTCAACATGGCCATGTTGAAGTCATCGTAAATAACTGTTCATCAGGAAACTCCTCAGTAATGACCATATCATCTCTAGAAGTGTTTTGCAGCCTACTCAGGTGATCTGCGACTAGATTTTCTGCTCCTTTTTTATCTCTAACCTCAATGTCAAATTCTTTTAGCAAAAGAACCCATCGGATAAGTCTTGGCTTTGCATCCTTTTTGATCATTAGGTACCAATGAGCAGCATGATCTGAATACACTATCACCTTTGTACCAAGCAAGTATGATCGGAATTTCTCTAATGCGAAGACCACAGTAAACATCTCCTTCTCAGTGGTTGAATAGTTTTGTTGAGCATTATCCAACGTCTTTGATGCATAATAGATCACATGATGGTCACGACCTACCCTCTGCACAAGAACTGCTCTTACAACGTAGTTATTGGCATCTCACATGAGCTCGAAAGGGAGGTTCCAATCTGGTGGTTTGATGATAGGTGCAGTAACCTGCTTTTCCTTCAAAATATCAAACACCTTTTTGCAGTTTTCATTGAATTCAAAGGCACATCTTTCTGTAGAAGGTTGCTCATTGGATGAGCTATCTTCGAAAAATCTTTGATGAACCGCCTATAAAAACCTGCATGACCAATAAAGGAGCGTACTTCCCGCACATTTACGGGGTAAGGCAGTGAGCTAATCACATCACATTTTGATTTATCTACTTCAATGCCCCTAGCCGAAACTATATGTCCTAATATGATGCCTTGATTAACTATGAAATGACACTTTTCATAATTAAGCATAAGATTTTTTTCAATGCATCTTTTTAACACTTTCCTCAAATTTTCTAA
>JANZXR010000006.1:31719007-31744784 GCA_027575705.1 Erythroxylum echinodendron
TCTCTCATAATATTCATACATGTTTTCTGTATCTCTTTGTCTGATGCCACAAATCTCTCTACGCAAACTAGCGGCTCCGGATGCTGGGAAGTATTTTTCTAAAAATAATCTCGCCATATCAGGTCATGTATCCATTGTCCCAGGCGAAAGATAGTACAACCATTCTCTAGCTGCGCCCTCTAGAGAAAAAGAAAAAGCACGCAGTTTCAACTGATCCTCAGTTATGGCTCTCGGTTTGAATCCAGAACATACCATATGAAAGTGCTTGAGATGTCTATTCGGGTTGTCAGAAAGTAACCCATGAAATTTCGACAAGGCCTGAATCAACCTGGCCTTCAACTCAAACCAATCATCTGCAGCCCGATACTGTATACATAGAGATTGATCCTCTACTTATGGTGCAAGCATATCCCTCAGAGTTGCAGAAGCTCGATTTCTGGCTGGTTGCACAGGTGGAATAGGTTGCTGATCTGCCATCGCTGCTTCTTCAAAATCTTCCAATAACTCGGTCTCAAAGGCAGGGAAATTCTCAGTTTGGTCAGGCAAGACTTGTGTAGACGTAGAAGCTTGTCTCTTACGCAATTTAGTAGTTTTCGTGAGTCATTTTGCAGTCTTCTCTATCTCCGGATCGAACAATAAATCACTTGCAAAAGCACAATGCTGCATCAAACAACTAAAAGAATGATTAGTAACACAAATAAACAAAAACTTAAACACTAGTCAACGACGCCAAAATTTGATGGTGTGTCAAACCAGCAAAAATAAATTCCTACTCTAGAACACTTAAGCGAGTAAGGTGGTGAATAGGGTCGAACCACAGAGACCAATGTAGTAATTGTTTATTTGTGTGAAATAAAATAAATAAATAAATAAATAAAAAGAATTAATTTGGGGATAATTAATTTTAGAACACGAAAACACGCAGAAAGAAATTAAAAATAAAGATTGAAAATAATATAAAGAAAAGCCTAGCCAAGGTACTCTCCAGTTTGATACTGTAATTCGATCATAGACTCAAAAATATAAATTTCGTTCATTCTTATGGACAAAGTTATAGCAGACAGTGAACAGCACATATCAACTAATCCATGCGTAATTATTCGATAACTCCGAGTAAAGCTCCGCAGATTATTACCCTAACCAATTAAACTATTCCTGAGTAAAGCTCCGCAGAATATAACCTATAGTAGCAGTAGGCTCTAATGGACCTTTTTCTTAGTCAACAAAATCGGAAAAGTCGCGATCTATTTAGACTAAATTATTTAATCTCATTAATTTCTTAATTAAAATTAATTCGCCATTTCAATAGACAGTAATCGCCGATTAACTAATCTATTTGGCAATTTATTATCAAGTCAATCAATTAATAGGCCTCATTAATCAACAAACCCGACAATAATAAATCGATTAAAGCATGGAGATTAAGTAAACATAAAAGATAAACGAAAACAATTAAATCAAAGGAGTCTCACGAACTACATAAATCAAACGTAAGGTACCTTATCTAGATTAAAAGTTAGCCACGCATAACTGTAGTAAAAGACAATATATCGTAGAGAAGAATTGTTCTGTCTTTTTCCTCAACAAGAGCTGCTACCTTCGCTCTCTTATAAATCTCCAAGTTCATCGTCGTCTCTCTTTTTCTCCCCAGATGATTGTAAACCACGTTCTTCTTGCCAAAAAGTGAGTTTACGTTATCTTCTTTCCCAAGTCAAGCCTCCACTAGTTGTCAAAAAACGTCTCTCTCCCTAAGTGCTTATGTAAAAATTGTCTTTTTCTCTCTGATTGTAAAACATATCCTTCTAAAGTAAGTATCCAAGTCCCTCTAAAAAGTGTTGCCGCCGTCAATCTCCCCATGAGTATAGGTCTTCTCTCTTTCATTAAATAAAGTGGCCTTTTTATTATGGTCTAGATTTTCTTTTTTTAATAAACAAAGTGAGGCCCAATTAAATATCAAAATAAGACTCCATGAGTTACAAGACAACTTGACTTCGTCAGCAAAAAGGGCTGTGTCATTGAGGCCCAAATCTCAAGGTAAGTAATTCAAAATTCGCAGGTAGCAATCAGCCAGCTTTGCGTTACCTTCAAAATGGTCATGTTGAAATCCTCTCCAGTTCTAGATTAGCCAAATTCACTCCAAATTGCATCACTTTGATATTTCATCACCTAGAACATATAAAGACAAGAATTACTATAGAAACACAGGCAAAATATCACAAAAGCCTATCAAAAGAACATAAAACACACAATTAACATGCACAAAATGCAAGTTATCAGTGGAGTCTACGTAAATGTGTGGATGAGATTTAATGAAATATGATAGGAACACCATAATCGAAACAGGAGATCTGATCTCTTACCTGTGCATTTTCAACTTGTTAAGAGTTGAAAATATTGATCTTCATACAAGATGTTTTTTCAGAGATAGGTCTTTAACTTTTTAAAAGTCACAAGTGTTACAATTTTTTGAACTATTTTTTTAGTTTAGACCTTTAAACAATTAGTAAATATAAATATATTATTGTTTAGTTTTAGTTTAAATATATTTTGAAAAAACTCTTTATATTTTTTTGTTTTTAGAAAAATCTATCTCTTAAATTTTAATTAAAAATAATATTATAATATACACAGTAAAACATCATAATTGTTCCAACCAAATGTTGTTTATATAATAATTTAGCTCAACTCCTAAACCTAAAATGAACTAATTAAATTCAATTAAATGAATAATTTATTATAATTATCTTAAATTATTAATTTTAATTTAATTTAATTAATTTAAGTTGAGTTGAATTAATAAACTAGTGATAATTAATTAGTTCATATTTAATATTTATATTGGATATATGTCTATCATAATTTTTCAGCCGAAGTTCAAAGGTAAAGAAGTTTTTTTAATTAAAAAATTTAAGAATTTTACAAATTAAGGGGTTGCTTTTTTGGAGGGTATGAAAAAAGAAGTATGGGTATGGAATGAAAATTGATGTTTGATATGAATCTATCATTGAAGACCTAAGAGTTTCATTTTGGGCAATCCTCCATTCTTCTCATAATCTAGAGGAATGGAACAGATGAATGAGAGTGATTGGTATATTTGTAATTTTTTATATATAGAGAATAGATAAAAGGTATAATTATAAGCCAAATAACTTCATAAGTAAAATTTTAATTTCAATAATCAAATTTATGGTGAAATCAATTAAATAATTAATTATATTATAATTAATTAAAATATTTTAATTAATTAATTAATTAAAATATTGTAATTAATTAATTAATTAATTACAATATAATTAATTAAAGTATTATTATTATTACTTAATTAATTACATTATATTTAATTAAAATATTATTATTAATTAAAATATAACTATTCATTAATTAAATATTAATTAATTAAAATATTATTATTCATTAATATAAATATTATAATTAATTAATTAATTACAATATTATTAATTAATTAATTACAATATAATTCATTAATTAATTAAAATATTGTAATTTATTTTGTAATTAATTAATTATAATGTTTTTTACAAATCAACTACTATCAATGGTAATGATAATAATTCCTTCATTTTAACCAACTATCATAATTATAATGATTATATCCATTCTCATTCCTCCCTATATTTATTGCTATCCCCGTTCTCATTTCCTTGCTATAAATCAAGCGTCTCCTTACGAGAATTTTCTAAATAATGCGATATTTATTTATTTTATCATTTATAGAAAACAGAGCACGATACAATTGGCCGCTGCAGTGGGTACAGGCCTGTGTTCATCCGTTCTTCTCCATCAATCCTCTTTTCTCATGGAAGCTACTGCTATAGCTAGGCAATTCATTTTTGTTCGTTCAGTGGAGTCAGAATGGGGTACATATTTTAACATCTCTTCCCATCAGTATTCCTACAGAAACCTAGTTCAACATATCCGCCAAGTAAGTGCTTATTTTACGTTCCTCTTTATCGACCTGACTTGGTACCTGTTTTTGTATGCTTCTTACATTTAATTTCTTCGTGTTTACGCTTAATTACTTGATGTTTTAACATGTATATCCAGAGATATCATTCATGTTCGCTTTCAATGAATGGTTGCCAAGGAGGAAACTCCAAACTCCCAATCGGCACCATCGAAACCCGTACATTTGAAGCAGTTCCAAACCCTGCGTTGGCTATGGAAGCTCTCAGTTTGGCCATTTGTGATTTGAAAGCTAAGCCTCCACTTTCTACTTCTGGGATTGTTCGCCTACAGGTAAAGTTGTTCTTGCAGTAGTGCTTTGCAGCACCAGTAACGTACTTTTATCTCTAAAGTCGGTTAATGACCGAGAGAATTCTGCCACGTGGTTGGCAGGCATTGTGTTGTGTACGTACTCTCTCTTCCTTATCTGCAGACCAGGCCCTATCTTGGGGCTTGGAAATGGCATGGCATGGCATTTGGCATTTGGCAAGCCAACTCCATTTTTCCTGAAGTGAAAAAAGATGCTCATATTAGCAGTGATCAAATGAAAAAACAAGAGCGAGACCATGAATCCTGGAAAAAAAAAGATGGAAGAAATGTTGCTTGAGTTTAAGCCCAAATCTTTATATTAAGGAGTGCTCTTTATATATTAATTATAATTATTTTATAAGAATTTAATAAATATTTTTTGTAATTGAAATAACTCTTAAATTTAGTGAGAAAATTAATTATATGGGTTAAATAATTTTATTTAGTAAGTAATATTTTTTAAGACTATATAATTTTAGAATACATATAAAATGATATATGATTCATATTAATAATTATTCAATGTATTTTAATATTATAAACAAAACTAAAATAAATCATTTCTATGAATTTCTCTCTTTTTTATTAAATTGGACTTTTTTAAGATTAAAAACCTATATTTTATTTCTTCTATATATAATATAAAAAATTTAAATGTGTGAAAAGAAAATTACTTTAAATAATTTGAGCATATCTTTTCATTGAGTTATAGCTAAAAATTATCTGCTGAATTAAGTAATGTTGTATGATGTAAAATCAATAAAAAATATGTCTAACCTTATAAAAATTGGATTTAATTAATCATCTGGGTTCTAATTTGCACCTTCATTTTTAAAGATGATTTAATATCATTAAAAAAAGAAAGGAAATGTGTAAAGTGTATAGTAGGCTTAAATTAAGAGCTTAGCAGACACAACGAAAAGTCGCAAGTGTATAACAAACCTAAACTTTCCCTGTATTTCACTGCTAAATGTATGGGTATAGCTACCAACTTTATATTTTGTGATTGAATTAAGGTGCCAATTGTAGAACAAATAGAAGCGATAAGTTGGCTACATGCACAGCAACAGCTCCTTCCACGGTGCTTCTTTTCAGGCCGAAAGCCAAGCCTTGATGACGATGATCTTTTGGTGGATTTCGCCAATGGCAATGGCCATAACCCCACTGCCCATCACTTGGTCAGCATGTCCGGTGTTGGATCAGCAGTATTCTTTAGGCATGTCCATCCATTCTCTTACAACGACTGGAAATCCATCAAAAGGTATTCAACTAAAATCAACCGCTTCATAATTTTCATTCACTTCTTATGTTATCAATTGTAACATGAATTAATTCATATTAGAAGAAGATAGAAAAAAGGCAACTTCGAAACTGGAATGATATGCTTATGTTCTTGCAACTGAAGGTTCTTATCGGCCAAATGTCCTTTGGTTCGTGCATATGGGGCTATACGTTTTGATGCTAAGGCTGAGATATCATCAGAATGGGAGGCCTTTGGTTCCTTTTACTTCGTTATCCCTCAGGTACAGGAACTGTTTTCCTCCTATGAGGAGTTTCATATGACCGCCATGACATGAATCATGCTTCTTGCAGTTTTTAAAAGACTTGCTGTTGGATGCTAAAATGACAGGTTGAGTTTGATGAGTTTGAAGGGAGTTCGATGCTTGCTGCAACTTTAGCATGGGATATCGCCCTTTCTTGGACATGGGATCAAGCCATTAATTCACTTCAGACTACAATGGATCGGGTTTGTATTCTAGTTCTCCAACTGATAATATGAATATCGGAAGTTGCATCTTTGGAACTTTTTGTTTATGCATTTCCTTTACAATGCAGGTCTCTTCAACTGTTGTAGAGTTGAGCAAAGAGGTTACAAGCGCATTCATTTTTGGCAATGTTCATATTCCTACGAAGACATACTGGGAATTTGGCGTTCAGAGAGCTTTGCAGATAATCAACAGTTGTTCTCCACTCATTAAGGTGTTTGAATGAACTCTAACAGAGGTAGTTCATAGGCTTATTCTCTTCAGATTTTCACTTCGACTGAACAATTCAACTTGTTAATTTAGGTCGTGCTTGCTCGTAGCAGCAAAGTTGTAACTGCTAACGATATTGATCCTATAACATGGTTGGCATGTCTGCAGGTAATCATATATTAAGTCTTATTACACAAGGTTTACAGCTTAAAAACTAGTAACAGCTGAAAGCTCAAGATCTACTCGCAGGTTGAAGGAGAAAACGCTTACCAATTCTGTCTACAGCCTCCCAATGCCCCAGCATTTATAGGGAATACGGTAGGTTTGGAACATGAAGTTACTGATAAGCAGAATCAATTTTTATGCCTATAACAAAGATGAACTAAACTGTTAGCAAAGTTGGAGTTTTATTTTTGATCATTCTGTTTATGATGATTAATTTGTTTATTTAGATTTCGACGATCAAAATTTTTCTATCAAATGCTAAACACAATTCTATGTTCTAGTATTTTGACTTGTACAAACTTCATGAATAGCCAGAGCAACTATTTCACAGAAAATGTCTTGGAATCAGCAGTGAGGCTTTGGCTGGAACCCGAGCTAGAGGTGGATCGACTGCTCTAGATCTTCAAATTGAACTTGATTTACTTTCCAGGTATACTTTTGCAGTGTCCTCTTATCAAATAAGCTCTGGAATCAACCAACTGATGGGTTCTTTTGTTGTGATGTCTTATAATATTTGTGTCAGTCCCAAAGACCATCTTGAATTTACAATAGTGCGGGATAGCATAAAGAGAAAGTTAGAGGTAAGTTAATTTCCCAATACTTAAATCCTTAAATTCCATGTCGTTCCCTTAACTGTGATGGGGACATGGTTGTGTGTTAAGGAGGATCTATAAAATGGAACTGGAAGAGAGCAATTAGGCAACCACTATTGGCTCATACATGTCTCTTGAGAACTCTCCCTCTCCCCCTTCTCCCTATTTCTGTTGCTTAGACCTGAAAAGATACAAGTTATACTGCCGCACTTGCCTTGTTCATTGCAATGTTGCATAGCTTACATAGATAGATCACGTGTACCCTCTTAGATATCCTCTTATTAACTGCTTCTGTGCAAATGTCATGCTTCAGCTGGGCTTTTCCTTTTGTTGGTATTGAAGTTACGTTTATATCTAATAACTTTGCATCCTAATGAATATCATCTATTCTGCTTTGCAGGCTGTGTGCAATGGAGTATTAATTGAACCAAACAAGGCAATAAGGAAATTCCCAAGAGTTCAACATTTATATGCACGATTAGCAGGAAGTTTAAGAAGTGAAGACGAGGAGGTAAAATATTCAATTCTGATCATAGATTTCAGCGGTAGATTTGTTCAATAATGTTCTGAAGATAAATATTTATTATTGAAACTTCTCACTTTCTTTTCCAGTTTGATATCCTGTCTTCGCTTCACCCTACTCCAGCAGTTTGCGGATTTCCAACGGAAGAAGCACGTCTATTAATTTCTGAAACTGGTATGCATGTTCTGTATCGACCTTGTTCTACTTCCATAGAGTTGTTCTTGACATCTCCATTTCGAAACATATTGGTGAATGGAATGCCTGATCAGGTCAAATATATTTCCAATGAATAACCTGCGTATTTTGATTCATGTTTTTCAGAAGTATTTGATCGAGGAATGTATGCTGGACCTGTTGGTTGGTTTGGAGGAGGAGAGAGTGAGTTTGCTGTTGGCATCAGATCAGCTTTGGTAGAAAAGGTAAGCCCAGATTCTGAATGTCAAGCTGACGTGAGTTTTCATTTGCATTAGAGATATTAGCAGAAATGAAATATTTTTTTAAAAAAATCATAAGTTCCGTTTTATTCAATAAAGAAAACAAAGGCCCATAACCATGAGAATAAGTTGATTCTTCAGGTTATATTGGTAGAAAATGATGTTGTTGATCACTTTTTTGGTCCAGGGCCTGGGAGCATTGATCTATGCAGGGACAGGAATAGTGGAAGGAAGCAATCCTTCTTTAGAATGGGATGAACTAGAGCTCAAGACGTCTCAGGTCTCAGTGTATATCTTTATGTTAATGTCTCGTGGTGGAGTGTGCACGAAGAGTAAAACCTCTTTTGATCATTTGCAACTATTGATAGGTAGTGAATAGTCTATTAACGAACTTGATTGATGATGCAGTTTACCAAGTTGCTTAAACTTGAGGACCCGTCAAGGCAAACTGTTAAGCATCTAGGGAGAGTAAACTGAAGATGTTCATGCAATAGTCAGGGGCTTCTGCGGAAGATTATACTGATCAATTAAAACGCATTCTGGTTCGGTGATTTCTACTGACAAACATCAAGAGTGATTAGTTGCTGAAACGCAAGGTAAATAGAGAGAAATATGTACTACTGGAAACAATTAATGGACTGAAACTGCAATTAATGAATTCTGCCAGTGCTATTCTTTATTGAATCAACTAGCCTTTAAATAGGCATTTACAGCATCATCAACAACAGAAAAACAAATTTACTATTTTCCCTCAACCGCGTGTGAGAGATATTAAGAGCAGACTTGAGTGAATAGCAGCTATAGAATCTTTAAAAATCTAAATAAATAAAAACAAATAAATTGAATTTTGAATCAGTCTTCACAAATGCCTCCCTTGATTCAAACTCTAAGGGCCTCAGGCATATCCTTTGAAAGCGATTTTGTAAAAATGTCAGCAACCTGTTTATCTGAAGTACAATGCTTCAAAGAAATTACTCCATCTAAAACAAGATATTTAATATAATATGTTCGAGTGTTAATATGCCTTGATCTTCCATAATGAATTGTATTTTTTGACATAGTAATTTCTGATATATTATCACAAAAAATTTCAGTTGCCTCATTTTGTTCTTGACCAAGGTCAGCTAGCAATCTTTTAAGCCAAATTCTTTGACAAGATGTTGAAGTTGCAGCAATATATTCTACTTTTGAGGATGACAAGGCTGGACTAGCTAGCTTCTTTGAATCCCAAGATATTACTCCTGATCCAAGCTTGAAAACAAAGCCTAAAGTGCTTCATCTATCTTCTATACATGCTGCCCAGTCACTGTCAATGAACCCAACCGGCTTAAAATTAGATAATTTACTGTACCAGATTCCATAATCAATGGTTCCAACCAAATGGTGCAAGACTCTTTTTGCAACACCAAGATGATATTTTATAAGAGTATGCATTAACTTTGAAATAACTCCAATTGAAAAAGAAATATCTGGCCTGGTTTGGGTTAAATAAATTAACCCACCAACAAGACTTCTGATTTTTTTTTTCATTTGCTAGTCTAATGCCATCAACAATTTGCAACTTCTCATTTAAGTTTATAGATGTGGCAGTAATAGTAGAGTTAAGCATATCAAATCTCTCAAGTAGATCAACAACATACTTCATTTGAGAGATAAGCACTCATCTTTTCTATGCCAAGAAAATAATGTAACAAGCCTAGTCTATCATTTCATACTCTTTCTACATGCAAATTTGAAACTCATTAATGAGAGAAGTAGAAGATCCCATATATATCATGTCATCAATATAAAGACAAACAAGAAGAAGATCAGTACCTTGCCTTTTTTTGTATAATGTAGGTTAATTCTTACTTCTCTCAAAGCCATTTGGTAGAAAATATGAGTTAATTCTACCATAATATGCCCAGGGAGCTTGCTTTAAGTCATAAAAAGCTTTCTTTAGCTTATATACGTGTTTTTCTTTTTCAGGAACAATAAATCCTTCTAGTTGTGCAATATAGACTTCTTCTTTTAATTCTCTATTTAAAAGTGCAGATTTTATATTAAATTGATAAATGTGTCAATTTACTTGAGCTGCCAATATTATGATAGTTCTTACGTCTTAAAACGAGCAATAGGAGAGAATGTCTCTTCATAATCGACTCCTTACTGTTGTGAATATCCTTTTGCTACAAGGCAAGCTTTATGCTTTTCTACAGTGCAATTTGCATGGTATTTTGTCTTAAAAACTCATTTTACTCATATAGCCTTCTTGCCTTCAAGAAGATCCACAAATTCCTATGTTTTGTTTCTTTGAATTGCAGCACGCTCTTCCGTCATTGCATTACTCCATTCTTCTTTCTGTATTGCTTCTTCAAATGTAGTTGGATCAGCAATAAACATAGCTTATGTGTTTGTATAGATTTCTCTTAATGATCTGAATTTTCTTTGAGGCATTTCATCAGATGATGTTGGGGAAGAAAAGGTAAAAGAGTTTGGTGAAGCTTGTTGCTGTTGAGATGTGGTTATTGGTGCCTCATCTTCCTCAAGATGAACACCTTCTTGATTTTCATGCCAAATCCAACCTGGCTCTTCATCAAAAACAACATTCCAACTAATGATTACTTTACCATTAATAGGATTATACAACTTGTATGCTTTAGAATTAGAGCAATAGTCAACAAAAATACATTTGACAGATTTTTCATCAAGTTTGTTGCGTTTTTGTGAATCAATTAAGTCGTACGTAATGCAACTGAAAATCTCAAATGCCTTACCAAGGGCTTCCTACTTGACCAAACTTTATATGGAGTCTGATCCACTGCAACTTGCATTGGTGATAAATTCAGCAAATATATTATTGTAGCAACAGCTTCTCCCCGAAAATGATTACGAAGATTCTTAGCTTGTAGCATGCACCTTGCCATCTTTACTACTGTACGATTAATGCATTCTGCTGCACCATTTTGTTCTGGTGTGTATGGTGCTGTTAACTCCCTATGTATACCCTGCTCTTTACAAAACAGATTAAAATCATGCGACAAAATTTTACTACCTTTGTCAATACATAAAATCTTTAACTGATTTCTACTTTGCTTCTCAGTAAGTTTCTTGAACTTGTTGAACATCTATAATGTTTTAGATTTGGCTTGTAGGAAGTAATCTCAGCTCATATGACTAAAATCATTTATGAACAGCTAGAAATATCAACTACCACTAAAGGATTCAATTTTCATAGGACCACACAATTCAGCTTGTACAAGCTCTAAGCAATAAGATGACCTCTAAGACTTTCCTACAGGAAATGATTTTTTATTTTGTTTTCCATAAATGTAACCTTCACACAAACTTAAGGATTCAATCTTAGGCAGCCCATATACCATTTCCTTTTAAAAGAGCAATTTTAACCTCTTTTCATGCAGGTTCTGATATCTTAAATGCCACATTCTTGACTCATCTGTTTCTTTTACTACAAGTGGATAATTTGCAATTCTAGATAAATTAGGTGGAAACAATTTGTTATGTGTCGTAGGCACCTCAACTACTACTTGCCCTGATTTTTTGTGTCCAATCAAACATTTAGCTTCATCAAACTGAACAAAAAAAACCAACATCAAGCAGTTGTCCCATACTCAAAAGGGTCTTCGATAGATTAGGGACAAAGTAAACATTATAAAGAAGTTTTACATTACCATGACTGTTGCTAACTTCCATAATTCCTTTGCTCTCAACTTGCACATTCTTATCATCTCCAAGTCTCACTATAACTTTGTATAACTCATCAAGTTCTTTAAACAGTAATCGATCTCCTGTCATATGACTAGAATAACCATTATCATAGAACCAAATGTTGTTAGAGATCTGCACTTCATCTGTCTTTGCCATAAACAACCTTAATTCCTCGTCTTCTGGCTTTTGCTCAGCATAGTTTGCTTGCTTCTCATTTTCCTAACAGTTTGATACCATATGACCAAAGCATTTACAATTATAACATTGGATGGACTATCTTTGTCCTCGTACACGACCACCTAGGCCTCGATGTCCTCCTCTACCACGGCCTCTATACCTAGATGCTAGTAATGTTTCTACTTGAAAAGAGGCCTCTCCCTTCACCTGAAAATTTTTTCCTTCACCCTGCTCTACTGATCTATTCATTCTTGCCTCATGTACTTGCAAAGAACTCACTCCTTAATACTCTAGCCACAACTATATTGTATCAGGACATTGCTCACCAAAAGTTCTCATTTGATTAACAATATTTGAGACTCTATATAAAAAATCTTTCACAAATTTTCCATGTTTCATTTACAAATTCTCAAATTCACGTCTAGGGGTTTGAAGTTTAACGACTAGTACTTCTAAATCACCTTGATATTTTGTTTTCAATACACGTCAAGCTGTTTTTGTTGTATTCATTGCTGAAATCAAGAGAAAATACTCTCATTTATTGCTTGTTGTATAAAAAATAATTCTTTATACTCCTTCTTCTGTTCTCTCGCAGCTTATCCTCATCATCAACTTCTAGAAATACACTTTCAACTAGCTCCTAAAGGTCTTGCAATTTGAACAGGGTCTTCATCTTAATGCTCTAGAACAGATAATTTCCCCTTTAAAAATTGGGGTATACAGCTGAGTGACACTTACTGCATTGTTGTTGGTGGCTAATCAATCTGGCTCTGATACCACAATGCTGAAACGTAAGGTAAATAACATAAAGAAAGAGAAAGAAACATGTACTACTGGAAGCAATTAATGGACTGAAACTGTAATTAATGAATTCTGTCAGTATTATTGTTTATTGAATCAACTAGCCTTTAAATAGGTATTTATAACAACAACAGAAAAACAAATTCACTATTTTCCCTCAACCACGTGTGAGAGATATCAGGAACAAACTTAAGCAAAAAAATTAGCAACTACAGAATCTTGAAAAAAATTGAATAAATAAAATCTGTTCAACTACTTGAGGAATCTAATAAACATTTGCACCTTCTCTATCACTTGATAAATTCAAACACTTCTTTTGTTGTCACTTTGATTTATGCCTGTAACATTGGCTTTCAGAGG
Source organism: Erythroxylum echinodendron (assembly GCA_027575705.1). Classification (NCBI taxonomy): domain Eukaryota; kingdom Viridiplantae; phylum Streptophyta; class Magnoliopsida; order Malpighiales; family Erythroxylaceae; genus Erythroxylum; species Erythroxylum echinodendron. The sequence continues at coordinate 31,732,077 of JANZXR010000006.1, forward strand.
CAGCTCTTATAATCCAATTTGCTAAATAACCAACTTAGGATGCAAGCTACGTGGATTGTCACTGGTGATTTCAATTGTGCTCTAAATTCTTCAGAGATTTAAGGAGGGCGAAGATACCATTTTGGGCTGACTAAAGAGTTGCCAAATTTTATGATGAAGGTTGATTAGTTGATCTCACTTTCTCAGGCCGATTACTTACCAGGTCAAATAAACAACATGGTGATTTGCTCATTTGAAAAAAATTGGACCAAACTCTTGTTAAACCCCTCTAGCCCGATCAATTCCCTAATTGCTTTGTCCATTTTGGTGAAATTTTAATATCTGATTAAACATACATGCATGTGCAACAACTTACCATTAGTAAACGTATTGGAGCCCCATTCAGATTCTACAATGTTGTCACTGATCTAGTCAGTTTCTATGATGCAGTCCAAATTTGTTGGGTTCCTAGATTTAAATCTTACCAATTGACACTAAAGCTCAGATGTGTTAAAGCTATTAAATTTCTTACCAGAGACCAACATGATAACTTACAAACCCTAGAGGCAAAGCTTATAGTAACACAACAATCTTGTTATGATTTTCCCAATAACGCAGCTTTGAGGCAAGCTGAAATCCAGTGTCTTCAGGATTACTAGCTATCTCTTCAATTCCATACTTCTATCTTGAAACAGAAGGCAAGACTTACTTGGCCCAAGGAACGAGACTCTGATATGAAATTTTTTCATTCCTCACTCTTATCCCACAGAAATACCAACAAGATATCGAAGTTGTTGGACATTGGTGGACAAGAACATATTGAATTATCTAGTTTTCTCCATGTTGCTTGAAGTATTACCTTGATCTCATGGGAATAGATAACGCTAAACTACCTAGTTCCAATGTTTTACAACTCTTTAACGGTGACATAGCTCAAGATGTCAAAGAATCCTTGATTTTACCTTACACAAGGGACGACATTAAGTGTTCAGTCTTCATCCTTCTAAATCTCCTGGCCTAAATGGGTTTACTGCTTTATTTTTCCAGAAGACTTAGGATGTCAATGGACATTTATTTACCGAAGCTGTGTTAGAGTTCTTTAAATCTTCCAAGTTACTTCAGGAAATCAACCTCACCTTTATTTGCTTAGTATCTAAGAAATCTAATCCTTGTATCATGGATGACTTCTGTCCCATTTCCTGTTGCACTATCATATATAAGGTAATCTCTAAACTTCTTGCTGAGAGATTGAAAAAAAGCTATCTTTGCTCTCATCCATCCAGCTCGAGGATCTTTCCTTTCGGATAGATATATGAGTGACAATATTTTGCTCTTACAAGATCTACTTAAGGACTACAACTCTGGAAAGAGCATAAAAAGTTGCTTACTCAAAATCAAAATTTATAAGGCATTTGATTCGGTTAACTAGAGTTTTATTCAATTATGCCTAGAAGCTCTATAACCACCTAGCAGATTTGTTCACTAGATTATGACTTGTATCACTTCACCTTCTTTGATCATTTTCGTTAATGGCATCCCAACTATCCCTTTCAAACCAAGCAAAGGTATTACAAACCAAGCAAAGGTTTTCAACAAGGAGATCCTTTATCCCTTGATCTCTTTACTCTTGTTATGGACGGACTATCTCGACTTCTTTCCAAGATAATTCATAGTAATGTTGGTTTTCACTATCATTACCGATGCAAGGAATTTAATATAACCCATTTGATGTATGCGGATGATTTATTTCTTCTTTGCGGAGCTGATATCCCATCTCTTTAGAGAATCTTGCATCCGTTAAATCTATTCACAAGCTGGTCGGGACTTACCATTAATATGGAAAAGAGTAGCCTGCATGTTTCTAAGGATGTGCATCACCGAATGACATCTGAAGAATTACTGGATTTAGCCTTTGTCCAGTCCCTTTTAGATACCTGGGCGTCCTAATTATCTTCTCCAAGCCTAAACTCCAAGATTGTCTACCTATTATCGAAAAGTTAAATCAAGAATCTTGGCCTGGCAGAATCATTTTTTATCCTATGCAGTTAATAGCTTCCATATTCATTGGACTGCTCATGTCGCTATAAAACAGATAGAGTGGTGAAATCCTTTCTTTGGTCAAGTACAGTGGGTAACTCCGAGAGGGCTAGAGTTAAATGAACTGAGGTAACTCTTTCTTAAAGTCTAGGAGGCTTAGGAATTATTTCCATTTCAGTAATACAAAATGTCTTAATGCGCAAAAAGTTATGGCGGTTATATACAAATCACACTGCTCTTTAGACAAAATGGATTCACGAATATTATCTAAAGACATCTAATTTTTGGCAAGCTGATTTTTCTAAGGAGGGATCTTGGATCTTAAAACAAATGAAGAAATTGCAGGGTTTTATTTACCCTTGTATCAAGCACAAATCAACAATGGAGCTCAAACATGGGTTTGGTTTGATAATTGGTTGGATATCAGCCCTCTCTCGCAAGTTCCGGATTTTTTTAGCTTACGGAATAGAATGCCCTCCAGCTTAAAAGTCTCCTCCTTGATTGTAAATGGTGTACGGCATGGATATTCCAGAGGTTTTCAATCTCTTATACCTTACCTCCCTCCTCTTCATCATACTACGAATGAAGATGCTATCTACTAGAGTCTTCTTTTGAATGGAGCATTCTCAAATCAATCCTGCTACAAGCTTTTCCCTGCTCCTCAGCCTACGGTTCCCTGGTTTCATTTTCTTTGGAAAACTTCCATCTGTCCGAAAGCTACATTCATTACATGGTTATCCATTAAAAACAGATTACATACCAATATTCAGTGGAGCGGGAGTGTGGATGGCACTTGTATATTATGCGGTATTGCAATACAAGACCGCGATCATTGGTTTCCGCAGTTTTGTCTTCAGAAGGCTAATTACACAGAGCAACGCTTTGATTCCAAAACATTCTTAGCTGAACTGATTCTGAAATAAGAAGGATTGCCAGTTTTGCGCTGATTGTATTATATCAGTATTAATGAAGGCAGAGTATCCCAACTTTCAGACAATTTCTGCGCCTGTACAGAGTTCATTGGTTTCGGAATAAAATGAAGCTTGATTGGCGACCGGCATGGGCATTCTAAATCAATTATTTTTCAGCTGACCGATGTTAAAATTCTCTCTATGGACATTTGTCAGTGTCCTTGTAAAACGTTTATGATACATTTGTATAAGTGTGTATTCCAAGTTTCCAGAAAAGGAGGGGTTTTGCACAAGGAAAGCAAAGAATCCTGCCTTTACCTTTCGTGACAAATTAAAATGACTAAATTCAGGATTGAGTAGGGAAAGATTGGAATATGAGAGTGCATGATTTAACAAGAAAAGCCGTTTGAACGTAAACATCTCATGGCTGCATAATATCGGAGTCTCTTGTTTATAAGAGGATTATTGTTCAGATTCCTGACAAGCCCTGTTCCTTCTTAAAGTTTACATCATTTTTAGGTGATTAGTAATCAATGGCAAGTAACAGTGCAAGGATTGGGGAGAGAAGGTTTGCTAGTCCATTAGCATTCCAAGAGTTTGTACCTTCTTGCGCTTGGACTGAGGACTCGAATGCTTATTATCTCCTCGTTGATCTTCCAGGTATTACTTGTTAGCATTCAAAATCTTTAATGTTTCATTAGCATGACAAATTTTTTTCCTGATCGTTGCTACTCGCCATTCAGTAAAAAGTACATTCTTTTGGCGTATATTGTTTTGGTCTGTCATATTCCATTTTGGTCTGTCATATTCCATATTCCGAATCTATATCATGTATTGAGTATGGAAGAGAACAATCTCAGTATACAAATTGCTAGTTTTATTGATTTTGGTCTTATGATGATGTTATCAAGAATACAGGAAGGAGGAGGTGAAGCTCCAAGTTGATGACTCCTCCGGCGGGATAACGGTGAGCGGAGAAAGGCAAATCAACTACAACAAGTACGAGTTCTTTGAGAAAAACTTCAAAGCGCCGCTCAGTTCAGATATTGGTGAAATCACTGGAAATTTTGACGGGGAAATTCTCTTTATCACTGTTCCGAAGATGAAACCAGAAGAAAAGGAAGAAAAAGAAGAGACTATAGAACCTTTTCAAACCAACGGTAACCATGAAGCAGCTGAAGACAATAATATGGATAATAATAAGGGACATAGCGAGACTGGCCCGTCGTGCAGTGGTGGTGGTTTGGATTTGAGCGGTGACATATTGAAGAAACGAAAGGCGAATCCATCTCCGTTAGAAAGAGCAATAGAGTTGTTAAAAAAAAACCAGATCGTGGTCACGGCGGTGCTGGCGTTTTCAATTGGGATTTTGCTCTCTGGGAAGTTCCGATCTGACGGCGAATTGAATTAATTAAGCTAAATTGCATACACAACTAAGAAAAATAATAACTTATTAATATTGTGGGTCAAATTAATTCTTATTGAATTTGAATCCAATAAAATTATGATAAATAATTATTAGATCTTTTATTCCGCCTCACATGTACATAATTACCGACCCTTTATTTTTACTGAAAGCAGCAGTAACAATATAGAACTGAACTTATTTTTTTATAAAGAAGGGAAGGACACAGCAAGAGATGACACCTGCTCTTTCAAGAAATGCAACATATATGTTTATATACACGTGAAGAAGTGGACCGGCAATGTAAAGAGATAAAAAGAAGGATAAGTTATCATGATCTCATCAAATCCAGATGTCCACGATAAAAATGGTAAACTATATATTTATAACATTAAAATAGAATTTGAGTAAATTACAAGTTGTACCATATATATTTCTGGAAAAATAATTTTGACATCTTCTTGGCGAATAAATAAATTATGGATATAAGCTAAAGGAATCAAAACATAAATTGACAAAATTTTAGTTACAAGTGTATAAATATTAAAAAAATCATCATTATATGTTTTAGTAAAACCTTTTACAGCCAAATAAGTTTTATAGTTGTCAGTCCTATCATTATGATTAAATTTTCTTTTAAAACTACATTTGCAACTAATAAGTTTAGCACCTAGTAGTGGTAAAGTTATCAAATCCCAAGTTCTATTTTATTAAATAGATTTAATCTTATTTTTTATGGATTCTTTTTAAAATAGTTCATCAAAAGAAGAAATTGCATTGCGAAATGATAAAGGATAATTTTTAGTAAAATAAGTGTAAAATAATTTCTGAAAGATAATTCTTTTCTTGATCTTTTAGTTCTTCTCAACAACTCACTAAAGTTTTCACACTCAATATAATAATTCTTTTCTTAGTCTTTTAGCTCTTCTCAACAACTTGTTAGAATTTTTACAATCAATATTAACAATAAGAACACAAAATGTTCTCTTATTAAGTATAAAAATATGTTCAAAAAATTTTGCATTCTTTGTCTCTAATGATAATGTTGCTATTAAGAACATCACTTTTCAAAACAAGAAATTTGTAAGCAAAATTACTATTATCATTACCAATAAACATGCACTTAGAAGTTTTTGAGCCTATTTTTCATTTCTTAGGATTAGGAAAAATCATAGTAAGATGCCCCTACACCTTTAAATATTTCAAATTAAGAGGGTAACCTCTCTATAATATGGTGTCTTACTTCTTTTATAAGGAATTTTATTATGTAAATAGCAACAACAATAATAACAACGTTCTTTTAGAAATCTTACCGATATGTGGAGTCTAATGGGGTCTAATAATACATAACCTTACCTTTAATTAGTAGAGAGCCTATTTCTGATAGATCCAAATGAAAAAAAAAGAAAAAGTTTTTCTTTTGAAAATGAATTGAGAAAAGAAAAAGAAAATGGAAAAAATACTGGCTAAATACATAAACAAATAACTCATAAATAAAATAGTCTAAGTAAAAGTAAAAAATAAAGATAAAGATAAAAGGCAAAAATAAAAATAAAATAAAAATAAAGAAATTCAAAATCAAATTAAATATAAAAGTAAATAGATAAATAAAAAGATTAGAAAGAAAGCAACTAAGTAAAATTAACAAACAATTGAAAAAGAAGAAATAAAAACATATGAAATAAATAAATAAAATAACTAATGGGGAAGTATTACAAATAAAAGTATTTAAGGTTACGATATAAGAAACTACAAAAAAGGAAGGAAAATATTCAAAAAACCTAATGAAAAGAAAATGGTCTCCTTATGAAAAGGGAAAGACATCTCTATATAAGATCATATCTTAGTTAGCAAAGTTTTTTTATTGAGGGTTAAGTCCTCGATAAGCTCTAGTAGGGCAATATTATGCCTAATCAACTCAACTTAATTCTTCTTAGTACTTTTTCTTCTTCTTTTACAGTCCCTAAATACAATCTTCTCACATCTTCTCACTAGGACGTCAGGATGACTCATCTTAACATGTTTGAATCACCGAAGCCTTATCTCCCCTAACTTGCCATCAATATTAGCCACCCCAACTTGTATTTTACTGCTACTTTCTTGATGTTGTCTCTTCTATAAAGTTGCACATCCAATAAAAACATCTTTAGCTCTGCTACCATTAACTTATGACTATGCACTTGTTTAATGGGTTAACATTTCACCTCATAGAGTATGGCTAGTCTAATTGCTAAATAATAAAATTTACCTTCTAACTTAAATGTTATCTTCTTATCACATAAAATTCCTAATGCGCCCCTCCATTTAAGCTACCCTAATTGATAAGGTGAACTGTTTCATCATCAACCTCACCATTGCTTTGTATGATGGATCTTAGGTACTTAAAATAATCTTTCTGTCGTATAACTTCTGAACTAATCTTTATCTCCGAATTGGGTGCAGCATTGGGACCTTAAAAGTTACGTTTTAAGTTATCAATCTTAGTCTGCTTAATTTAAAACTCTTTGCCTCTAGTGTATCCCTCCATGTAGATAAAATGGCTTTACCTCATAAAATAGTTTTACCCTACAAATTATCAATAATCGAACAACTAAAAAGCAAACCATTTATCATTTCTTTTGAAGTTCTATTTTTTCTTTCTACTATACCATTTGATTTAGGGGAATAAAGAGGTGTAATTCCATTCATTATTCTTTTTTTCACAATAGTCATAAGAAAATTCAACTCCTCTATTTGATTAAACTCTTTTTATTTTCCAATTTAATTGGTTTTCTATTTTATTTTCCAATTTAATTGGTTTTCTAGTTCAACTTTATACGTTAAAACATATTGATAACCTTATCATTATTTCTTAACAATTACATACTAGTGTTTCTAGAAAATGCATCTACAAAATTTATATAATATTTTTTACAACCTTTAGAAAAAATTTATTTAGATCAACAAAATCAGGATGAATTAAACTTAATAATGAATAATAGATGCATAAGTTTTCTTAGTTATCTTTGTTTGATCAAATATACCACACTTATCCATACATACATTACCATTAGCAAAAATAAGGCCAAAAGATTGCATATCCTTTAGATAAGAAATATTAACATGGCCTAATTTAGCATGCCGTAAATCTAAAAAATCCATCAAGCCGAAGAACATGCATAATTAATAATCTCATAAATATTTAATACAAACAGTCATTGATTACAATGGTCTTTCCCCACAAATACATCTTTTTTTCATAACAATCTTATCATTTACGAATTGCTCTCTAATGTTGACTTTCCCCAATAAAGATATAGAGATCATATTAACTATAAGTTGGTACATGAAGGACTTCATTCAACATTCTTCTCTTGCCAGCTTTGAGTTTTAGAAGGACTTTACTTTCACCAATAATTATTGTAGCTTGAGATTCCTTAAGATAAATTGTATCTTCTCCTTCTTTAGATGGAGTATAAGTGGTGACGCTATTTTTATATGCCTTATAGAACTAGAGTCTACCACTCAATCATTTATATTGGCCATAATATTAACTTGAGAAATAACAACAGTTATAATATCATTATCACCTACTTTAACCAAATTTTCATTTGGTTTAACAAGATTCCCATTTCTTATTCATTTATTGCATTGAGGTGCATTATAACCTGAATTTTCATAAATAAAACAAGAGTCTTTCTTTTTTATATCAAAATTATTCACTTTATGTTCGAAATCAAGTTTATAACTATTATTCATATTCTTTTTTATACCTTTCTATTATTACAGGAATTTAATTTACTTTATAATATACTAGCTTTTGAAGATGTCTCCTTTGCTTTGGCTGCTTAAAACTCCTTGTTATTTATTTCTTTAATAATTTTGCATGCGATTAGATATGAAGATGATGGTTATTGATGCATGTGCTTGTTTGTAGTCATTTCAAGAATTATATAGCCTTTTAACTAGTAAACCTATAATAAATTCTTCTTATAAACTGATCTTTTTAGTTTTGAGATACTTTAAAATTTTATAATACTTATTCATTTGATATTTGGTGTCTTTTTCATCTGTCATCTCCTAACGATAAAATTTTCCAATTAAAAACTTTTTCTTTCCTATATCTTCAATCATGTAACACCCTCTAGATGGAACCTACAACCATCCACACATAAGGTAACCAATTTCTTGTACATACATTCATGATATACATTTCGATTCAATGTTATACATATCACATTAAAAAAAACTCCCCAATGCTTAACATTATCATTTAACAGTAGTAAAACATTTTTACATTTACATGGTAATCCAAAAGAAAACATACAATTTCCTTTAACCATTACATGTACAATCATCTTTAACTAAAAAAGCCTTCCATAAGTACTTTTTCTTCTATCTGTTGGCTTTGGTCCTTGTAGATGTGCCCTGTACCTTATTCCTATGACTTGGACTTACATGGATTAATAAACATACTAAACTTGAAAGTTTAGTGGGGAAACACTTAGTTTAGATGACCATTTAGAGTAGTCATCCTCCAAGCACATGCATTCATGAACGTCGCACAAATATAAATAATGATGGCATAATTAATCAAATAAATAATGCAAACATGCTTCAATATATATTTTTCATATGCCATAAATTCACCTTCAAAACTCAAACATTGATATTCAACACTCAATAATACAAATTATCAATACAAATGAAAATGCTCATTCATATAACTATTATTTATGTTGTCATACTGTGTTTCTTGTTTATATCTTTTTACTTTACTTTCTGTGTTAGGTTTACAAATTTTCTGTGGGTGTGGATAATGGGTCCTGCGGATATCTGAAGATATCAAACTGTGGATACTCGAAGGTATCGAACTGTAGATGCCCGAAGGTATCAAATTGTGGACACAAGATGTGCTAAACTGTAGTAGCTGTATTTTAACCTTATAAGCATGCCTATCTATTCACAACCAAGACAATAGAGCAACCACTATAACATTTCCTTTAATCATTTAAAAATTTCATATTTTATATAATAAAAAATCATATGATATATATTTCAAGTCATAAAATCTATATCTGTGTTCATACATGCAAGTCATAACTAATCACAATTAGAAGGATGTCAAATCACACTCGTATAATTATAATATATATATATATATATATATATGAGCAATACATATGCAAACAAAAAATTTGTGTACTTGTAAGTTTTCTTTGGAGTGCATTATGCTCAATCTTAAATTTGTTCAATCACCCAATTCACATATGGTAAGTCCTATTTCATTTAGTTATAGGTGTTTGAAATTTTTCATAGACATTCATAAAAACAAAAACAATGTCACGATTGTGACAGACACTTTCTCCATTCATACCACTACTTGTTCCTTAATATTCATATAGAAAACGTTAGAACTGGCTTTAAAGATCTTCTAGACATTTTTTTCTTTATGTCTATAGTTCTATAGCATCAACAATCAGATCATTTGGACTTTTAAATAATGAGATATAGGTAAAATATCATAAGCTGCTCCAAAACAAGGGCAACATCAGGTAACCTTTTTTGATCTCAATTTCCAAGGTCATAAAGCCAGAATTAAGTTAGAGTCCCTTCTAGAGATATTTAGTTCTATGTTTTACGTTTCATATTCAACTTAAATAACATAATTTGGAGGTATTTAGGATGATTTATGACTCAAACAATGTGACTGGATCAAACAAACCCTAGACAAAATTCCACCATACGATGCTCTCTTATAAAATACAACCAATTTCATGCAAAGTAACAAAAAAATAACACCAAACAAACATCCAAAAAACAATTCTACATCCAAATGAATTTTTATATATATTCAATCATAATAAATATAGAAATCAACTAAGTGAAGTCCCAAACCTCAAAATTGACAAAGTAGGTCTTGTATTGCCTTTCCTTCCCTTCCTCTTTGGCTTTGCTTAACTCACCAACTAGAAACACCAAAAATATACCTCTCAATCTCACTTCCAACCTTATAATTTCATTCCTTCATAAAAGTGAAGAGAAAATTCCTAACTTTTATCTTGATTTCCACCTAAGATTGTCCTGATTTCTTACATGGAAAATGATGGGATGAAGAAGGTGAAATGGATAAGAGAATAATATGAACTTAGAAACCCCAAAATGTCATGCATCTCCCCTCTCTATAACCTCATTCTAGAACTTTCAAGACTCATACATATGCTTAATTTCTATTAGGCACACATGCTTTATTATTATTGGTTACACATGCCTTAATCCAATTGGTCCATATGTTAAATTTAGAAAAATTGTATATTGGTCCTTCTTCTTCCTTTACTCTCCATATTGGCATACAATCTTATAAATTAATTTGATTCCCCTATGTCTTAATTTTCTAATGTAATGAATTACATGAAATTTGGTTTATTATTCTGGGAGTTATACTCAAAACACTACAAGTTGTTCGAAAATAGGGACAACAACCATAACTCAACTTCAAGCCAAAATTCAAAAATCTTATAGGCACAATAAAATTTCGGTTCCTTCATGAAATTTTTAGATCTATTTCTCTAGATTAATTTCCAATTATAATTATCTAATTTGAAGGCATACAGACCAAGATATGGCCAAATTACATAGGCATGCTCATGTTGAAACAAACAAATTACCTATTTACCCAAATGTTTTACATCAAGTTCCATTATTTATCTTACTATACTTAGATGCACTTAATTCATTTGCTATGTTCACTTCTTAATACACACTAGACATGCTATAATACTTCTAGGGTATATGTTGGGGCCTTACAAGTCATGTAGTTAATAATCACTTAGTCCCATATCTTTTCTTCTTCTTTATAACTACAATGAACATCAAAAAATTCATTAGATAAGGTACTTATATTATATGCCAGTTAACTCATTGGCATGAATCCAATGCTCACTCTTTCTTCCTTTTGAAATTTCGATAGTAGATTTTGGTTCTATTAAGGAAAATGTTACCCTTTGAATGTCTAAAATTTAAAAAAAAAAATCGCTTTCCACCTTTTGAAATTGTTGTTATCAAATATTTTAACTTTTAAGATGTCAAGAAATGGTCTTGAAAAAGAAAGAGGTATTGCAGTAGAAGAAACACTTGCATTTTGGTTGGCAACATTGTCTAAATTAACACCTGTAACATCTACATTTAAACAATAACTCAAGCAGCTTTGGTGGCAACATCTCTAATATCGGTTGCTTTAACAATATAAAAATGTCTATATTTAATGAGAACCAAGAAATCAAAATAGAAATGTGTGAGAAGAGGAATGGCTAATTTTGGAGAAAGTAACACACGCCAATGCCAATGTTGTTACAGAGGGACCCAAGTAGAAAAGAGACTTTAGATCAAAATAAATACTCCTGCTTGTCTTCGCGCACCCTTTTTAGTCCACCACTAGCTTTTACCTCTATAACTGTCTATCAATTGAAGAGTAGAGAACAATATATATTTTTTCTCTCTAGAGACAACAATGGGTGTTTCATGTATGTGCAACATATATTGATGTCATATGTCCATGGTAGTGAAGCACAAAATAGTTGATACTAGTGCACTATAGGAAAAAAAAATGCCCAAATCTTTTAGAAATTTTATATTGGCTCTAAAGTTACTTTCTATCTTTTTTAAAGTTTAGTGGAAGCATAAAATTAGATTTAAATTGTTTTTTATTATTATTACATTGATAGTAATTAAATTTTAACTTTAAAAAAGTTGACATTTATCCATACATGCATTACCATTAGTAAAAATAAGGCCAAAAGACTACATATCCTTTAGATAAGAAAGATTATCATGGACTAATCTAGCATGCCATAAAACAAAAGAATAGATCAAATGGCACTCTAATCCTAACTTTCCAGATAAAGCTACAAAAATCATATTAACTCTATGTCAGTACATGAAGTACTTCCTTCAATGTTAAGGTCTTGCCAGTTGTGAGTTTTAGAAGGACTTTGCTTTCACCAATAATTATTGCAATTTGAGATTCTCCAAGTTAAACCGTATCTTCTCCTTCTTTTGATGGAGTATAGGTGGTGAAAGAGTTTTTATTTGTACATATATAACTTATAGTACTAGAATCTACCACTCAATCATTCTTATTGGCTAGAGCATTAACTGAAGAGTTAGCAAAATTTATAATTTCATTATCATTTGCTTTAACCAAATTTGTATTTGGTTTAACAAGATTGCTATTTCTCATTCATTTCCTACATTGAGGTGTATCATAACTTGAATTTCCATAAACAAAGTAAGAGCCAGCAAAATTTATAATTTCATTATGATTTGCTTTAACCAAATTTGTATTTGGTTTAACAAGATTGCTATTTCTCATTCATTTCCTACATTGAGGTGTATCAT
>JANZXR010000006.1:31747295-31770560 GCA_027575705.1 Erythroxylum echinodendron
CCACCCTCGCGGGGCACGGATTCGGATATCACCGTTGATGTCGGGTCCGGGTCCAGTCAGGAGTTGGGGTGTTACAGTAAATTTGGAGAATGTGGTCAGAAGGCATGACACACGTCAAGCATATGTCAATCACATACAATAAAACTCAGGGTGTATGTAACACACATACTAATTTACGTAGGTGTGTGAAAAATGCCCCATAAAGGTCAGTGCACATGATCGCATATCAAAAGCATAAGTTGCACTTGCCCCACGCTTCTAGATATTGCATAAGAAAACACGTACGCCTTATATATGCATAGCAGCGGAGCATAATTGATGTCAACATAGTTGATACCAATGCATTATATGACAAAAATGCCCAAATCTTTTAGAAATTGCATTATGGCTCTAAAAGTTATTTTCTATATTTTTTAAATTTTAGTGGAAGCATAAAATCGAATTTTAAAGTTTTTTTGTTATTATTACATTGATAATAATTAAATTTTAACATTAAAAAAGTTTCACTTATCTATACATGCATTACCATTAGCAAAAATAAGGCCAAGAGATTGCATATCCTATAGATATGAAAGATTAACATGGCCTAATCTATTATGCCATAATTCAAAGAATAAATCACGCAAAAGAACATGCATTTTTCATTAATAATCTTATAAACATTCAATACAGACAATCATTGATTACAATAAATTTTCCCCATAAATACATCTTTTTTTTGTCATAACAATCTTATCATATTCAAATGACACTATAATCCTAACTTTTCCTAATAAAACTACATAATTCATATTAACTCTATGTTGGCACATGAAGTACTTCATTCAAGGTCAAGGTCTTGGCAGTTGCGAGTTTTAGAAGGATTTGCTTTCACCAAGAATTATCGCCAATTGAGACTCTCCAAGATAAGCTATATCTTCTCTTTCTTTTGATGGAGTATAGGTAGTGAAAGCATTTTTATTTTTTACATATACGCCTATCATTCATATTATCCATAAAATTAACTAAAGAAATAACAATAGTTACAATTTCATTATCATTTGCTTCAACCAAAATTGTTTATACTTTAACAAGATTGTAATTTCTCTTTCATTTCCTATATTGAGGTGCATCATGACCTAGCTTTTCATAAACAAAGCATGAGCCTTTTTTTTAAAGTCAGGATTGTTCACTTTAGCTTTAAAATCGAGTTTATGATTGTTATTCTTATTCATTCTTCGTACATTTTATCATTATGGGAATTTAATTGACTTTGTAATAGGTTGACTTTTGAAGAGCTGCTTGAAGCTCTTTGTGATCTATTTCTTCAATAATTATGTGTACGATCAGATCTGATAATGATGATTGTTTATGCTTGTGCTTTAGTTATTATTTGTAGTCATTTCAAGATTTAGGTAGCTTTTTAATTAATAAGTCCATAATAAATTCTTCTTGTAAAATGATCTTTTCAACTTTGAGGTACTCTAGAAGCTTACAACACTTATTAATTTGATATTTGGTGTCTTTTTCATCTATCATCTCCTAACGATAAAATTTTCCAATTACAAACTGTTGCTTTCCCATATCTTTAATCATGTACTTAATAATCACTGCATCCAATATCTTTTTTTACTTTTTTATAAGAACAATAAACATCGAATAGTTCATTAAATAAGGTACTTATATAATAAGTCAGTTAACTCAGTGGCATGAATCCAATGTTTAAGCTTTCTTCCTTTTCAAATTTCAATAGTAGGTTTTGGTCTATCAAGACAAATTCTATCCCTTGCATATATATAATTAAAAAAACTTTCCTTCCATATTTTGAAATTAATTTCTTCAAATATTTTAATTTTTAAGATGTTAAGAAATGGTCTTGAAAAAGAGAGAGGTATTATAACAAAAGAAACACTTGCATTTTAGGTGGCACCGTTGTCTAAATTAATACCTATGACACCTACATTTAAGCCCCTAACAACTTAAGTAACTTTGATGGCATCATCTTTAATATTGGTTGTTTTAACAATATAAAAAATGTCGATATCTAAGGACAACCAAGAAGTCAAAAGAGATGCATGTAAGAAGAGATGGTTAGTGTTGAAGTAAGTCACACACGGTAATGTTATTATAGAGGGACCCAAGTAGAAAAGAGATTTTGGACCAAAATAAATAATCTTGTTTTTTTTTAGCACGCCCACCCTAGTATACCACCAGCTATGACCTTTTTAACCTTCTATCAATTAAATAACAGAGAATCAGATATACTTTTCCTCTCTAAAGATAGCTGTGGGTGTTGCATTTGTGTGCAACATATATTACCAAGGACATTGAGAATATTCTGGATATAGAAAACTCTTAAGATTGAAAGAATATTATGACAGAAAAAAGAACAAAGCAATATAGGCTTGAGGCATGAAAGATCACTATACTTAAGAGTTTGTTTTGCATCATGAGTATGGAATGATAGTGACTCTCTAGGATTCAACAAGCCATTCTTCTTATTAAAGGAAGCAATAATAATACAGAAAGTTTTAACCCAACAATACTTGTTTTCTAAAGGAGAGAATAACACAACAGAAGATAACACCTGCTCTTTAAAATAGTACACCATATGTATTTATAAACACATAAAGAAGTGGACGATATTGTAAACAGATAAAAAGAAGGGATAAGTTATCTATGATCTCACCAAATCTTGATGCTAATATTAAAATGATAAACTATAGGTTTATAACATTAAAATAGAATTTGAGTAAATATGAAAACATGTTTTTTATATAAGCATAAAATAAATATATAATAAGCAAATTGTAGGTTTATTGAAATGAGATAGGCTTTTAAAATAACAAAATAATTTCACAACATAAAAAAGGTGTAGAAAGATCTTACATAATTGGTTTCTGATGACTTTTGTTAATGATGATGAATGTTTTAATAGCTTTTTCATAGGTAAGGTTACTCAAAGTCTTTGAACAACTTACTTAAACAAAAGGATAGCAAAACACGTATGTTTCTGCATTATCTCCATTCATACAACTTCATAGTTGTTTTTAGACTGATCAATAAAGTTTGTATTATATTTATCAAGTTGTATTATAGTGCTTCTATGATTGTATGAATTAAACAAATATTTCCCACATAAGAAACAAGCATTAGGCAATACACCAACTTTCCAGTGTGTGGCCCCATACAGATTGGACATTTGGAGAATGTGGTCAGCAAGCATGACATGTGTCGTGTCAAGCATATACCATAAAGCATCCTATGTATGCATAGCAGTGAAGCATAATTGATGTCAATAAAATTGATACTAGTGCACTATATAACAAAAAACTAAATCCTTTTGAAATTGCATAATGGTTCTAAAGTTATCTTCTATCTTTTTTTAAACTTTATTTACATTGATAATAATTAAATTTCAAATATAAATAAGTTTAAATAACATTTTTAAAGTCATAATCAAGTGAATTTTTATTTGAGTTGAATTAAAGGAGATAAATGTTGTTTTGTTATATCATATGTTTTCTTATTATTATCTATTACATGATTATTCACTTTTTGATATATTTATGTTATAATTCTCGAACGAAGGTTATTGATAATGATTTTTAGCATTATTATATGACAATGAGCAGGTACATCAAGAGTTTGCATTATGCAATAGTAAGTTTACCGTAAGTGTTCAAAAAATATAAGAATGACATACAACTGTATCCTTTGTAATTATAGATTGTTTGAACCAAATAAGAATGTAGTCATTACGATGACCATAAAGCATCCTATGTATGCATAGCAGCGAAGCATAATTGATGTCAATAAAATTGATACCAGTGCACTATATAACAAAAAACTAAATCTTTTTGAAATTGCATAATGGCTCTAAAGTTATCTTCTATCTTTTTTCAAACTTTATTTACAATGATAATAATTAAATTTCAACTATAAATAAGTTTAAATAAAGTTTTTAAAGTCATAATTAAGTGAATTTTTATTTGAGTTGAATTAAAGGAGATAAATGCTGTTTGTTATATCATATGTTTGCTTATTATTATCTATTACATGATTATTCACTTTTTGATATATTTATGTTATAAATTCTCGAATGAAGGTTATTGATAATGATTTTTAGCATTATTATATGACAATGAGTAGGTGCATCAAGAGTTTGCATTATGCAATAGCAAGTTTACCACAAGTGTTCAAGAAAATATGAGAATAAAATATGAGTGTATCCTTTGTAATTATGGATTGTTTGAACCAAATAAGAATGTAGTCACTACGATGACCATAAAGTATCCTATGTATGCATAGCAGTGAAGCATAATTGATGTCAATAAAATTGATACCAGTGCACTATATAACAAAAAACTAAATCTTTTTGAAATTGCATAATGGCTCTAAAGTTATCTTCTATCTTTTTTCAAACTTTATTTACAATGATAATAATTAAATTTCAACTATAAATAAGTTTAAATAAAGTTTTTAAAGTCATAATTAAGTGAATTTTTATTTGAGTTGAATTAAAGGAGATAAATGCTGTTTGTTATATCATATGTTTGCTTATTATTATCTATTACATGATTATTCACTTTTTGATATATTTATGTTATAAATTCTCAAACGAAGGTTATTGATAATGATTTTTAGCATTATTATATGACAATGAGCAGGTGCATCAAAAGTTTGCATTATGCAATAATAACTTTACCACAAGTATTCAAAAAAATATGAGAATGACATACGAGTGTATCCTTTGTAATTATGGATTGTTTGAACCAAATAAGAATGTAGTCACTACGATGACTATAAAGCATCCTATGTATGCATAGCAGCGAAGCATAATTGATGTCAATAAAATTGATACCAGTGCACTATATAACAAAAAACTAAATCTTTTTGAAATTGCATAATGGCTCTAAAGTTATCTTCTATCTTTTTTCAAACTTTATTTACAATGATAATAATTAAATTTCAACTATAAATAAGTTTAAATAAAGTTTTTAAAGTCATAATTAAGTGAATTTTTATTTGAGTTGAATTAAAGGAGATAAATGCTGTTTTGTTATATCATATGTTTGTTTATTATTATCTATTACATGATTATTCACTTTTTGATATATTTATGTTATAAATTCTT
This sequence comes from Erythroxylum echinodendron, assembly GCA_027575705.1. Classification (NCBI taxonomy): domain Eukaryota; kingdom Viridiplantae; phylum Streptophyta; class Magnoliopsida; order Malpighiales; family Erythroxylaceae; genus Erythroxylum; species Erythroxylum echinodendron. The sequence goes on from JANZXR010000006.1 coordinate 31,752,412, forward strand.
GAACAAAGGTTATTGATAATGATTTTTAGCATTATTATATGACAATGAGCAGGTGCATCAAGAGTTTGCATTGTGCAATAGTAAGTTTACCACAAGTGTTCAAAAAAATATGAGAATGACATATAAGTGTATCCTTTGTAATTATAGATTGTTTGAACCAAATAAGAATGTAGTCACTACCATGACCTTTCAGGTTAGTATTTTGACTCTTTTGGTTGAAAGTTAAAGGGTGTTTTTGATTTTTGATTTAGGTATTTTACCCAAAGGTATTAACATTATATGAAATTTTGATATATACATGAAGGAATTTGGTGGGGGTTGCCATTACTTGATTGATATGTACACCTATAGGTGGTAGAATAACAAGAATTAATAGTGTGTGCTTTGAATCGTTTTTGTGTAGAGATCCTATCCTTATGTACTATTTATTCTGCCTACTAAGTGTATCATGATATATTTGATAAGACGTCCATTATATGTATTGGTTATAGTTTTTAGTATCGATGTACTCTTACATTTGTGCTAACTATATGCATTATATGTTTTGTGGTTACCTTTTATATAAATAATAGTAATGTTATTATTGAAACCTTGACTAGTTTCAATTTCACGAAGGGGAAACATAATGTTAAATTTTCTTTTTGGATGGAGAATATTAACATGACTATGATCCAAAAAAAGGCCATTTATTCTCTCACATATTAGTGTAGAAGCTAAAAAAGGTAACATATACAACTTAGAAAAGGTCAAATAGAATGTATTATTATCACATTAAAAGGTTCATACCTGATCATCTACTGAGTGGACTACTATAAGCAACTGTAGCAAAGGACTTTATCAACAATGTATCTCGAAAGTTACAAAATATTCTCTAATATTAAGATTTGAATTATACTAAAAAACATTATTCTATTAGATACGCTTAGATTTGGAGAATAATAAAATATGTCATTAAGATGGTTTATTTATAGAGTGAACTCAAAGTAATAAATATAGTAATTTATGACGCTTGCATTATTAGCTAAGTTTTGAGTACACTTCCCTCACAATTTGGTACCCTTGTTACCACCTAAAATCACATGATGAAGCTTAAGAAATTAGTTCCTTTGTTACTTATTGTGGCTAAAGAAGAAAAATTTAAACGCACTTATTAAACGTCTTTTAAAGCTACTAAATCAAAAACTAAATTCAAACCCAAAAAACCCCAAGATAAAGCTCCTAAAAATCCTCCGATTAAAGAACAAGGTCATACTAGTATTCTGATGGGTCTTATGGATATCATAAAAAATATGACATGCTTTTTTGCAAGAAGATTGCAAGAGGTACAAAACCGAGGTAAGCCGAGGAAGTCCAGTGGCAATATGTAGAGATGCAAAGAATGACATCTATAGAATGGCCAATACCTTTTTTTGCTAATATTCTAAGGGTGTACAACAAGCTTTTTAATCTCAACACACAAGATACTCCCAAAACAGAAGAGCTAGCATCTGTTCTGGGAACTTAAAACTTTATTTTACAGTATCGGATTCCACAGCCATTACTCAATTGTGATGTGGCACCGGGCAGTTTAAACACGGGAATGGAGAGGCTTCTTTGGCATGCGTGCCTAAAAGTTTAGATCATCTGGTCCCCCACCCAATGAGAATGTTCGCTGCCTCAGCAGAATTAGGTTTAATTCTATAAACCCTCATTTTTTAGGGAAAAAAAAGACCATGCTAAACGTTGATCAAGCCTTCCGTGTCATCCTCGTCTGAAACCAAATCAGCTTCAAGTGACTTTAGTACCCAGCCCAGTGGACAGATAGGACACTAAAATTTACCTTTGGCCGAAAAGTAGAGATACAAAGGGAAATGAGAAGAAAGCAACCTTAATTATGTCACGGAGTATTCTGGTAAGAAAATCTATGCCTCCCTCTCTCTCCCCCTCCACCTGGAAATAAACAACTAAAGTTAGAATGAGCAATTCGACTAAAAAAGATGCATCTTTTTGCTTGTTTTAGGGTTATTGTTGCGTCCTAAACATGTCTACTTTGACCCAAATTTCCAATTTAAGACAACCAAACCACACATTTGTAGGAAGCATAGCTTGGAGGTCATATTTAGAAGTGGACAATGAGCATAAAACAAGATCGAGATCAAGGTGTAGCAAATCTTTAAAAAAGGTAACAATTGTTGGTTGATTACAGGTGTGATAGGGTCATTTCAGTTAAACGTAAAAAAAAAAAAAAAAAACCAAAAGGTTTCGACTTTACCTTTTTAAACTGTTGATAAGAGGATGGAGAGAAGGGAGGAATAATGCTAAGAAACAAAGGTGATGCTTACTTTATTCAAAATGTGTGTCCTTTTGGCAAAAAGGAGAAGACCGAAGAATCATTTACCTTGCGCTTGCGCTTCCTATATCACCTTCCGCGTTGCAATTGTTGTAGTTTTACTGTTTCAAATTTTGAGCCAAGACACTGGTCTCCAGCCTCTGAGTATGAAATTACAAGTCCAAAGGTCGAGTATGAATTTGTACCATCAAAGGTGATAGAACTTAAAAACTGTCACTTAAGACCAACTTCTGAGCCCCTTAATTTAGCTTGCTAAAGAAAAAAGGTGACATTATATTAGCTTAACATTTAATAAATTAAAAATGGAAAAGAAAAAGAGGGAAGTGAGAGGAGCCCAACCTTAGCCAGAGAGTATGGAATCTGATTTCCCACTTACACAGCAACCATCCTTCTCTCTCTCTCCTTCTCCGTCCCCAAGCAAAACATTCCCTCCAAAATTAAACCGGCGGCACGTACATACGTATATACATACATTCATACATTAGCACTACAGTCTACGAGTAATATATTCAAAACCCCAAGCACATACTTACCACCTCAAAAGCAAACCCAAATTCTTCAATACACTCCGCTATCATCGCTTTCTTTGCCTTTGCTCACGTTTTCTTTTACCCTTTACTCCCCTTAATCACCCTCTCACTGTTTTGTGTTACCAAAATGAGATCATGACCACTCCTCAACCCCCCAAAATAGTTCGCAAGCTCCTCCTCGACGTAGCTGACGCTCGCAACCTCCTTCCAAAGGATGGCCAAGGAAGCTCCAGCCCCTACGTCAACGCAGACTTCGACGGCCAACGCAAGCGCACCTCCACCAAGTTCCGAGACCTCAATCCTGTTTGGAATGAGACGCTTGAGTTCGTCGTCTCCGACCCTGATAACATGGAATTTGAGGAGCTCGAAATCGAGGTGCTTAATGACAAGAGGTACGGCAATGGCAGTGGCCGTAAAAACCATTTCCTCGGCCGGGTTAAATTGTACGGTTCTCAGTTTTCTAAGAGAGGAGAAGAGGGGCTTGTTTATTATCCTCTAGAGAAGAAAAGTGTGTTTAGCTGGATTCGAGGTGAGATAGGGTTGAGAATTTGCTACTACGATGAGTTAGTCGAAGACGATCAGCAGCAGCAGCAGGAACAACAACCACCACCAACACCCGAGCCGGATACATCCGCCGGAATAGCGGTAGGGGAAGAAGGTCGAGTTCTTGAGATTCCTCAGCCGAGGGAGATTGGCGTTAGTAACTATCATCACAATCATTATCATGATCACAACGGCATTCACTCACCTCCGATTGTCACTATCGAGGAATCTCCGCCTCCTGTTGCCAATTTACACCGGTCAGAACCACCGCCAGGACCTGAGCATGCATCAGGGCCATCTCCGGAGGTTCATTTATCGCCGGAGGTGCGGAAGATGCAGACGGCGAGAGTGGTTTGTGGCGGTGGAAATGACAGAGTTAGGGTTTTGAGAAAGCCAAACGGAGGCTATTCTCCGAGAGTAATTTCTGGAAGATTCACGGGTGAAACAGAAAGGATACATCCCTATGATCTAGTAGAGCCTATGCAGTATTTATTCATTAGAATCGTGAAGGCCCGTGGTTTGTCGGCGAACCAGAGTCCGTTCGTGAAAATCAGGACATCGAATCATTACGTGAGGTCCAAACCGGCGTCATACCGGCCATGTGAGCCGACCGACTCGCCAGAGTGGCATCAGGTGTTTGCACTCGGCCATAACAGATTTGACTCAGCGAGTTCGACATTGGAAATATCGGTATGGGACTTGCCCTTGGACAAATTCCTCGGTGGCGTTTGCTTTGATCTCTCTGATGTTCCGGTTCGAGATCCGCCCGACAGTCCATTGGCTCCACAGTGGTATCGCCTTGAGAGCGGCGATGCAGACCAGAACTCCGGTGGGGTTTCCGGCGACATTCAGCTTTCTGTTTGGATTGGGACTCAAGCGGACGATGCGTTCCCAGAGGCGTGGAGTTCTGACGCGCCTTACGTGGCCCACACGCGCTCGAAGGTGTACCAATCTCCGAAGCTGTGGTACTTGAGAGCGACAGTAATCGAAGCCCAAGATCTTCCCATCCCCTCAACACTGCCTCCATTGACAGCGCCGGAGATTCGTGTAAAAGGACAGCTTGGATTCCAATCGGTGAGAACAAGACGAGGTTCCATGAACCATCATAGCGCGACGTTTCACTGGAACGAGGATCTCATCTTTGTGGCCGGCGAGCCACTGGAGGACTCACTAATCTTGCTTGTGGAGGACCGTACAAACAAGGACTCAATGCTCCTGGGGCACATTGTGATTCCGGTGAGCTCAATTGAGCAACGTTTCGATGAGCGCCACGTGGCACCGAAATGGTTTGCATTGGAAGGAGGTGGAACCTGTAATGAAGGCAACGAACGAGTAGTGGGTCAGAGTGGGCCCTACTGCGGAAGAATCAATCTACGGCTATGCTTAGAGGGAGGGTATCACGTGCTAGACGAAGCGGCGCACGTGTGCAGCGATTTCAGGCCCACGGCAAAACAGCTGTGGAAGCCAGCTATGGGGATTTTGGAGCTTGGCATTCTTGGGGCGCGTGGTTTGCTACCGATGAAGTCTAAAGGTGGAGGCAAAGGGTCAACAGATGGTTACTGTGTGGCCAAATACGGCAAAAAGTGGGTCCGCACCAGAACCATCACAGACAGCCTCGATCCACGTTGGAACGAGCAATACACGTGGCAGGTCTACGACCCCTGCACCGTCTTGACCATTGGAGTCTTTGACAATTGGCGGATGTTTGCTGACGTGTCAGAGGACAGACCTGATCGTCGTATCGGCAAGATCCGCATACGCGTGTCGACGTTGGAGAGCAACAAGGTGTACACCAATTCATACCCTCTGCTGGTTTTGTTAAGAAACGGATTGAAGAAAATGGGTGAGATTGAAGTCGCGGTCCGGTTCGCCTGCCCCAGTTTGTTGCCCGACACTTGTGCTATTTATGGTCAGCCAATCCTTCCTAGAATGCACTACCTCCGACCGCTTGGAGTGGCCCAGCAAGAGGCACTTCGTGGAGCAGCGACAAAAATGGTCGCATTGTGGCTTGCACGCTCTGAGCCACCGCTGGGAACCGAGGTTGTTCGCTACATGTTAGATGCGGATTCTCATACATGGAGCATGAGAAAGAGTAAAGCCAATTGGTTTCGGATTGTAGCCGTACTTGCATGGGCAGTGGGGCTGGCCAGGTGGTTGGACAATATAAGAAGATGGAGAAACTCGGTTACTACTGTATTGGTTCATGTTTTGTACTTGGTTCTTGTTTGGTACCCGGATTTGATTGTCCCAACGGGCTTCTTATACGTGTTCCTTATTGGTGTATGGTATTATCGGTTCAGACCCAAGATACCTGCCGGTATGGATATCCGGTTATCTCAGGCTGACTCGGTTGACCCGGACGAGCTAGACGAGGAATTCGATACATTTCCAAGTTCAATGTCACCGGATGTCATCAGGGCCCGTTATGACCGGTTACGGATGTTGGCTGCTCGGGTCCAAACGGTTTTGGGTGATTTTGCGACCCAAGGAGAAAGAGTTCAAGCTTTGGTTAGTTGGAGGGACCCACGAGCCACTAAGTTATTCATAGGGGTGTGTTTGGCTATCACGTTAACACTATACGCGGTACCACCCAAAATGGTTGCTGTGGCCTTAGGATTCTACTATCTGAGGCATCCAATGTTCAGGGATCCTATGCCACCGGCCAGCTTGAACTTCTTCCGGCGGCTTCCCAGCTTGTCGGATCGGTTAATGTAGATTTTGGGAAGAGTTGATAGTGGGTAATACCTTTTCTTTTATATAGTTATAAATTTTTGGCACCAAAGCTAGTTGACAAAAGGGTATTTTGTGTTGGGAAAAAGCTGTGACTAATAAACATACTAGGGAGGACAGAGGAGCGAAAACTGGGGGAGAAGATAAAAAGAGACTAAGTTGGCCATCTTAGTCTTAGGCCTCCTTTTGTTATTGGCATTGATCGAGTAAAGCTGAAAACTTGGAATAAGAGAAAGGGGTGGGGGCGCAAAGGAGAGAGTTGAACGAAACTGAGGATTGGTTGTAATGGATTGGTGTCATTAAAACTACTATTGGACATTGGTTTATTTTCTAACTAAATTTAAAAACCTCAGTAACATTATTTATTTATTCTTCATCACCAGTTCCCTTATTTGTACGTTGGTGTGGAAGTTCTTTTCTTTCTTTCTTTCTTTTTATTTTTTTAGCGGTCATCAACGATTTACAGAATAAGGTAAACCAATGAATAATGATAAGACTTGAAATAGAAAGAGGTGAAGGTGTAAGGTTGGCAATTGGCAGCTTTGTGACGAGATTTTCAAAAGCTGGTTTGACTATGAAGACATTGTGAATGTGGGTTTGTTTCTAATGTACTGACACTAGAGGCCACAGGCAAATGATCCTGCAACTTCAAAAAGCGTGCCAAAATGGGGTCAGGACTCTCGCGACCATTCGTCTTCTGCCTTCAAGTAGAAGATTTTTGATTCTTCTTGCCCCCGGGTTCTCTGGAAATGAGCGACACTTTATCTTGTTTGATCGGGCTAAATATTCAACCTCATTTCGAAGCGTTGCATGGATTTTATATGTAAAATTCAATACCAACGTAATTTTTTTTATTACATTAAATATCTTAATTTAGCCAGATTAATCTTAAACTTCTAAGACTCCGTTCCAAAATTCCCTCGCATGTATTCTTTAAAACAGACGAGTTTGGAGTGCAGGCGTTTGATTTCATCACTTTAGTTTCCAAGGAAATCAGTGAACTGAGTTTTACATTCCTGCTTTTATTTTACCTTTTGGTTACGGGTTTACATTGTTTCATTGATTTTATTCTTGCACATTGTCGGTTTAATTTTCAATTCTTAGAACATTTATTTCTAAAACTACAATTTTTGAAAGAAATTGTTCGTTGTGGGTATCCTTAACATGAATTGTTAAAGGAGAGAAGAATGTTGGGTAATGTTATAAAGTACTGAAAATTTCATTTTTAGGGGTACAAAAGATATAATTTCACAAAATTTTGTAAGTTTTGAATTATATTTTATATTTTAATATTCACAAACTTAATCAGGTAATTAAACGTTTTATTCTTATAACAATAATAGTAATGTTATTTGAAATTTGTGTGAATGCTATATCAGACTAGAATAGATTATAAAAAATTTATGGATTTCTTAGCCTTTGATTTATAAATATTCTCTGGCCAAACAATTATCAAAACAAATTAGTTCAAAAGGACAAATACAAATTTAATTTTAGCATATATATTATTTTAATCATTGTTAGAAGTAATTAATTAGAGTAAGCATCGTCAATATCATAATGAAACTAATAAGGAAACCATTTGTTCACTTGCAATTTAAAGATTTGTCAAGAAAGGATGTTTTTTTAATTCCAATATCGTGTAAAAACATGAAGTGTCTTCCCTTTACGAACACGCCTTGCAAAACTTGTATCCCTGAACTTAAAGCAAGATTAGACAAAGGCCAGGTCGTTGCATCATAAGAATAGTTGGTGGGTATTCATAAATATCGCCACAACCAATGCAGCCCCACCCTTTTGTTGAGTCATGGGTGGAATGGAATTGTTACACCAAAATAGGGTCAGGATAAGACTACAAATGTCCCAAGACAAGAGAAGCCTGGGCCGCCCCCTGCATTTTGTATAAAAACCACAAGCAGGTATCTATACTGGCAAAAGTTTCAACCTCATTAGGAGACTTCCAGGTTTGTGATCTTTCATTTCTCCGTTTCTTCATCTTCGCAAACCTGTAATACTAAGTCTCTAACCAGCACAAACTTTCATCAACATTCATTTGTCTTGGCATATCTTTTAGTTTTCTTCTTTCTATGTGTTTGTTGTTTCCTTCTAATGCGAAGCAGATAGCACTTAATTTTTTAGAAGATGTTGTCCGCGACAAAATTTGCGGCAGGTTGCACAAAGTCTCATAACTTATGTGCACGATGTCCAATTGCAGCCTACGATAAAATTAGAGGGTCAAACTGTCACTTTAATTATTTGAGGATTATTTTATTATTTCCATATTTTGTTATTTTCCATCCGCCTGTATACCTTATACAATGTTATTTTGTTAAGTAGCTTATTTTGAAACAAATTGCAGACTTTCTCTAAACCTAATTAAGGTTTATTTTCCTTTGAACGCTTTTACGCGGCATCATCTTCCACAGTTATTTGGCTAGATCATGTAAATAAAATCTAGTTCCTTTTAGTTCGAGAGGAAAAGCATTCAAAAATTAGAAATCAGCTTTGATTCCTTGTGATTTACGAGTCATTATTAAAACTAACAGACTTGATTTAACGATATCAAAATATGTGCTGAATTTACAGGTTAAATATGGGAGAGACAGACGACAAACAGAAGGATGATCATGAGGTCGAAAAGAAGGACAAAGAGAAGGAGGAGAAGCACGACGACGCAGAGAATAAGAAGGGTGAAAATGGAGAAGGAAAAACAAAAGACAAGAAGAAGAAAGACAAGAAATCTAAAGATAAGGAGGATAAGGAAGATGGTGGAAAAGAGAAGAAGAAAAAGAACCTTGAAGATAAGACAGACCCTGCTAAACTAAGGGCTAAGCTTGAAAAGATTGACTCCAAGATTCAGGCCATGAACCAGAAGAAAGAAGAAATCCTCAAGCTCCTCCAAGAAGCTGAGAGCAATGCCACACAGACACAACCTAGTGGTTGATCCACTTATTTTCCAGGAAGCAAGAAATGATAGTTTCCAACTAGGATCACTAGTATACTACACATTTATTAGTACAATAAAAGCATTGCATACCTACTCTATATAGCTGCACCACATCTGTGGCATCCGATCCGATTGAGCACTTAAGATGTAAGAGTTACATAATTAATGTAAATAAAAGATCGATGGTCCTTTTGGAATCAATTGACTTCGCGTTTTAAAGAAAGCAATTGATTTAACTTACCAGCTACGACCTGCTGCTAATTTGATGACTTAATGTAGGGAATGAAGCCTGGTCCGGGACCAATGCATCAATACGTATACCTTGAAGCAGAAGAACTTGCATTGATCACGAACCAAACTTCATTCCAAACATCACAATCATCCTGTTTTTACCAAATTATTCGTCTCACCAATGAATTGTAATTCAGGTGGTACTGTTTCCCTCTCTACATCCCCATCACTCTAAAGGCTATACAAATGAAGGACCTTGTTCACTAGCTTATATAGATGAACTATCTAAGATATCACTTGAAAGGAATCATTTTTAGCCTACGTTCTATGCATTCCAACATCAGTTTCTTCCTCATCTTAATTGCCTGATTTGGGTGGAAAGTGACGACATTAATTGTATTAAACCAGAGGATTAACTTCTCTATGAAAGTACAAAGATTCATAGCCTGTGCATGTTTGATGTTCATTGAACACGAGACCAAATGAAATGGTGTAGCACTAGTGTCACCTTGATTAGAAAGGAGATAATTAAAAGGATGAAAATATTACAGGTTAAATGTTTAAGGTATTTAATTTTATCCATCAAAAGGTTCAAGTTACAAAGTACCGATGTGTAAGAAGATCGTCATAGGTAAGACAAAGTAAGAATGCCACAAAATTTTCTTGTTACATCTTAAAATGTAGAAAGGGTCCACTTTATAATTCACGAGTTGAGATATCGGTTAAAGTTTCTTTGAGTGGCAATTTTGGTCAATATGTTTTCTATATTAGAAATGCTTGGAGTCAAAAATGTGGGGAACACAATCAACCACAAACTTAGATATGATACATAGAAAATCAACCACAAACTTAGATATGATACAATGAAAAAAAAAAGGTACATTTTAGTTAGTCTAGCGAAAACCATTCTCAATTTAAGGGAGGCCGTATTACATTAATGGTAAAATTCTCACTTTATTCCCCCTTAGAAGATCATTGGCAGATCCTTTTTTTAATGTAAAATATATGTTTGTAATATCTTATTTATAAAGTATGATGTGGCGATTTATTAGTTTTGTCACCTCTAAATTATGACAAGTGTACACAAGCAATTTATCCTCTCTTTTTTTCCCCCCTCTTTTTATGTATGTGCCATTTGTATTGAAACAAGATTGTTAATTAGACATTATACAGTCCTAAATTATAAATTGAATCGATTTCATGCTAAGAAAGAACTCTTAACGGGTTGAGCTAATTATGTTTAATCTTGAACAATACCAATAACTTAAATTATCTTTTTGTAAAAAAAAAAAGAAAACTTCTCAGCTTCTTTGACATCGGAAGGACGGTATTAAAACTTTGATGAAGTTCACTCTCATCCTTCATATCAAACTTGTTTTGAATGAGAGGTCATATTGAACTTGGGTCATCATGGATTCATCCTTAGCTAATATGCTACGGAAAATTTTGATTTAAGTTTATGCAGGAAAAGAATGCAAAATTGCGATTGCCAAATTTTTCAACTAGTCTCAATCAAGCCTTAGTATTGCAACATCCTTTGTGTTTATTGCTTGGATCAATTTCCTAATTCCTAATAAGCTGACTTGTATTTTATTCCCAAAACGGGTTTGAAAACAATAACACCCATAGCTCTTCTATATCAGGCTTGAAGCATGTAAAATATGAATCAGATAATTCTTCAAGTTATAATCTAGACTTGCAATGAAAATTTGCTTTTCTTGATACGATCACCTAAAGTAATCTTATGATTTTGCACTCTCTGCTTTGTTGCTTTTATGTACAACTACAAGCACCGTTGGAGACAATAACACAACTCCCGAAAAGATTAATTAAATATTAACGATAAATGATAGGATAGTACTCTTCAACTTGTACCAACAAAATAATATGAGAATAGGTAACTTAACGACGAAACAAACACCTCAATGTAGTGAAAAAATCACAAGTCAAACCGACAAGCAATTAATTCACTAAACTTAATAAGAATTTATCAAAAAATTTGATCTCTCACCCTCAAGGCTGTTACTAAAGTTTTATAAGCCTTAAGCGAAGTAAAATAAAGGGCCCCAATAAGTCGACGATATACAAATATGTAAAGTTTAAAAGCATATTTTTATTATTAAAATTTAATATCCATAAATAATTGACTTAATTTATAATCATAATATCAGCTAATAATATCTTGCAAATGTCAAAAACGATAAAATTACTAAAAATAGTAACAGTAACAACAAAAAATTAATGGTAGCAATCGAAAATCAATATTAGACTATACTAAGAGAATTGCCCTAACAAACACACAGATGATCGTGATTTATGAAAAATAATTTCTCCATGTATTTCTAGATGGAAAATCATTAATAATGTTATCAAAATCAATATTGTCCAACTTATCCTTCTCGATATATAAAATAGCTAGACTATTCAACTTTTCTTGTGATATTGATTAGCTCAAGTAGGTTTTCAATAATTTTAACTTTAAAAAACTTTTCTTAGCTAATGTTGTAGTTACAGGTATAGTCAATAAAATTTGATAAGCAATTGAAACATTTGGATAATAATCTGCAGCTTTAAGAAATTCTAAAATTTCAACTGATGCCATTAACTCATTTCGCAAAGTTATTTGCAACACTTTTGATTCAGAAAAAAAGATAATCTAAATCCACATCTATCACATAATCATGAGAGAAAGTTATTGAAAAATTTGTGCAGTAGTCTCTTAATTCATTATCATCCAACAAACTCAACTTCTTTGAATCAAATAAGAATCCAAAAATATATTCAAATGTCATTAATTGTTCAAATCTATTCTTCAACAAAGCAATTGCCATATTTACAGCAACTAGAAAGTAATTAACTCTAAAGAATCCTCAACTGATTGTATTTCTCCATCGTGATCATTTTCATCAAATTGTCTTTTCCTAATAACACAACGTTAAGTTGAAAATGTAGGCTCTACATTCATCTCATATGAAAGACTTTGGGCAATATTCATACTAGAGCCAAACTAACGTAGTGTGTCGTAATACTACACAAAATGAACTAGATCTACTATTGTAGCAGTGGTGAGTCTAGGTAGATTCCATAGAAAGTGTTCGGTTAGCTTTTGCCATGAAAATAGTTGGTGTTTAGGTTTTTTTTTTTTTGGGGGGGGGGGGGTGGGTTTGGTTTGGTTTTATAGGAAAATAAATTAAAACTAAACTAATGAAAACAAATTAAAGAAATATGCAAAAATGATGAAAGTGATGAATTTGTTAGGGAGGCTGGTCATCGGTTCAATTTCAGCCTATACTCAATCAAACATATTTTATTAATTTTTGGTTTTTTTAACCTCTCTTAGCAACTATTAATCATAGGTTAACAATAAGCTCTATTAACCCTAATTTTTCCTTAGGTTGTATTTAATTAAGAGACACTCATTAATTAAACCTAACTATCAAACAACCTAGGATACAATCTCTAAATTTGAGACAACCATATTACGAATTAGGAAAACATGTTAATCAAGGTAACAACTATATAAGCTTGGGTCATTTAACCTAGGTTATGTTATCCTTAATGATTCGACACCAATTGGAAACAAAAAGATTATGGATTGTATTCCTAATTATCTGAAACCAATAGTTTACAAACGAATCTCAACATAACAATTACGGATGATATTGAAGACTCTATATTATCTAAACACAACAATTATGTATTGTGTTCCAGATTCTAAAAATGGGATCATAGATAAACAATCTAATGATAACTAGAATAAAGATTATTCATACATAGATACCCAAATCCATAAGCATAGGATAACACAATCAATCCTCAAAAAGAGAAAGAACAACAAAAACAATGAAAGATATGTTTAACCAGGTTCTTTGGTGTCGATGTCACCTCCAAATTGGCGTCAGGAAGCTAGATCTCTAAAAGTCTCTAAGGGATTGGAGCTTTGTCCCTTCTTCTCTTCAAAACTGAGCCTTCCACCCGTTTGAACATTTTCCCAAAATGATTCATGTCTTTACCGTCACCATAATGTTGCTTTTATATGAAAATGTAGGGTTTCGGGGTGAGGGTGACTACTGGTTGTAAGAGGTGTCTCACGGCTATGAGAAGTGTCTCACTGTCGTAAGACACCTTGCATGGACATGAGAGATGTCTCATGCCCATGCAGCCCACTTACGGCTGTGAGCCATCTCCTCATTCCTTTTCATCTTGATATTTTGTTATCTTCTCTTAATGTTGATCTTCTTCTTCGTTCTTCATGAAGTCAAGTGAGTGTGAATCTTCAAAAAATGACTCAAATATAGTGCTTTTGACTCACTTTAGCTCTTTTACTTCCGAATTGTGCCTAAAACCATATATAAACTAAAGTGACTATTTTAAGCATTTCCGTATCATTAATAACTAAGTGTTATTGAATAAATATACAATCAATTAAGCACATATCACAAACCCTTGATCTCTATATTTCTTAAAAAACTACCATCTCACCTTCTAATTGTTTTATGGTAGCACCAATGCACATAAATTTAGACTGTAACTTTTCACTCACCATATTAATAGCGAATAAAGTACCATACCAAATAATCATACCATTTAAAAGCTCAAAACTCTCAAGAAACCAAACTTTCTGCTTCACTCTTTAACTTGGCATCATCATAAGATCTAAATAATTCCATAAAAGTCAATCTTATTTTAAGAGCTTGAAATTTAATAGCTTTAACACTTTTTATTCGACTCTCCCAACGAATGTTAAACAATGATTCGGTGGTTAAGCCCAAAACATTATCAAGTAAAACCTTCCACCTTTTAGAAGAACTTGAAAATAATGCATATATGTATTGTACAACTCCAAAAAATGAAACAACTTTAACATAAGAATGTGCCATATCACTAAAAGTAAGATTCAGATTATGACAAACACATGACATATATACTATCCCAGATTATTTCAAGTAACCATTTTTGAACCCTTGGTGTTTTCCCTTCATATTAAAACTATTATCATAGCCTTGACCTCTCATATTATGGACATTAAGATCAAGAGACTTAAATGCATTTAATAATTCATTGAAAAGTCCCAATCTAGATATGTCATCTACCTTCAAGAACTCTAAAAAGTACTCCTCTATTTTTGTTTTTTCATTTGACATATTCACACATGATACTAATAAACTCATTTATTCTTGATAGCTCAAATCTGGGTTACAATTATGAATAATAGAAAAGTATTTTTCCTCTTTAGTGATCCCTATGATAGAAATTCTAACATTATGGGCCAACAGAGAAATCAACTTATTTTGAATTTTGTGACCAAGATAATTATGGTGAATTTCATGATTTTGAATACGTCTAACATGATCTTGCATTATTACATCAAATTCAGTAGTCATCTTAGTCAATACTAAAAAATTATCATTACTATCTCGGTAAAGTTTCTCATTGGATCCTCGAAAAGCCAAATTATATTTGCCAAGATATTTCACAATAGAAACTGATCTTATCACAATTTGTGTCCAACTTTCTTTCTCCTTTCCAATTTCTTATTTCTTATCTTTATCAACTATTTGATTTTTTCTCAATCTTACTCTTAATTCATTTAAAGTTCTCATATTAGTTATATGCTCAATGTAATTCTTATGTTCTTTGAGTCTCTCACTAAAATGCTTCCAATGTCTAAATCCATCATTTGCTGATGCACTTTGTTTGCTATTAAATTTAAACAACTTACAATAAAATAATATACTTTATCTATATGTTTAGAGTAAACCAACCATTTTCTATTGCTAATTTCTCCATTACTTAAATTTATATAATAATAAGAATATGAAAAATGTCAAGAGGTAGTATCGAAAGGAAACACAAGATTCGAGTCTCTTATAGGCCCTTTTTCAACTAAAATGTCTCTTACTTTATTATCAAGATTATCCCAATTTCTAAGATCATAAATATCCAATATAGGGATTAGTTGCTCATTTGCCTTTAAATTTTCTAAAGTGGATGCGTTTGGTATATGATCATGCTCACTCAAATTACTAATATAATCATGAATATGAATCTCATCACTTAAGTTTTCTTTATGTTGTTCAAAACTAGCTTCACCTAATACCTTATGATTCTCAATAGAGGAGTCTACTCTTTTAATAAATTTATTAATTTCTCCTTTTTGGAATTTTATTGACTATTTTATTTTTTTCCTTTTTTTCCTTTTTCAATTCCAGACAAATACTTTTTGGGCAACATAATATAAACCAAGTATAATATAATTGGATTAGAAAAAGAACAAAAGCACCTATATTTTGTGAAAATTAAATATTAATATACAAATAAATAATACCTTTTTTTTAGAATATAATAACTAAAATAATAAAATCAAGAACTAATAAATTTAATTATATATTTTTCAAAGTGGGTTATTCTTTTAGTGCAATTTATTCAAGGACTTAGAGAATGTTAAAATGTAAATTAAATAAACTTCAATCTTATATATGATAAATTTAGGGATTTATTGCACTAAAAGAAAAAGAGCTATAAGTAGATGAATCACGAGTGTTGCAATGAATTATCACTCAGATATTCAAATATTTAGTAAGCTAAAAATATATTAAAAATTAGAGATTTTACCTTTAAATTGTCACTCAGAACTCAGAAGTCAGAATCGTGAAAATCTTTTGCTACTAATTTTTGAGTTGAGTATTTTAGATTCATATGCTGATGGAAATAATAAAAATGAGTGTAAGAAATACACTCAAATGTTTCAAAGAGATTTATAAATTCAAGAAGTTAACGTTAACTTTGAAAGTTAACATTAAACATGGAAGCTGAAAAGTTTAATTTCCTTAGTAATATTAACACCACCTAAGTGGCAAGGCAAGAAAGAAAGAGATGTCAAAAATTTTGTCTCTTCCACTTCTTTCTAACAACCATTAAATGAGACCTAATAACCTTTGGATAGAATTTTGGAACGGTTGAAATGAGATTGAGAGTGGGCCCCAAGGCAAGAGAGAAAGAGATACCAAAAATCTTGTATATTCTACTTCTCTGACAACCATCGAATATGATTTAATAACCTTCAAATGAATGAAATTATGTAATGGTAAAATACTGAAATAATATTAAGTGTGGGTCCGAATGAGGGTAGGCCCTGGGAAAGTGTCTTGCCTACCCCTACCCAGGGACAGTATTGCTCATTTTACAATAATAAGTTGTGTCACAAAGTTTCAGAATTAAAACTAAAGTTGATGCCATAATTAACAAATACTCAAACCAATCTAGAAAACAATCAAACAAGGATGAGAATACAAAACTATTTTCCCTCTCTCTATTTTCCCTCGCTTTTGGATGTTATGGTTGTACTCACTACAAAAACCTACATATTTTCTCTTTTATATAATAGTGTAAGTGACCATGTATCTTCAACACCACCTTACTTATAGTTATACATGGTCATAGAGAGTTACGTGGTCTCCACATATAATCCTGTATGTTCATACAAGTGTGTACACGATCGTGGATGTCTTCACCCTTCACACATTCCTTCACACCTTTCTAGAGACTTATACTATTGATCCATACAATCGTCTAAGTCAAGACATAGGTGTGTAATACTCTACATGGTCTTCTATCTCCTCAGAAGAGCTTTATCCATGTTGTCTTCACTTTTTCGTCATTTCCACATACTACAAAGGCACTTATGATCACCAAAAGTCTAAAAAATATGGTTGGACACACTTTAATCTCTCCTTCTAACCCAATTATAGGGAAAACATATTGTTCTCCATCATTTACTTGAGATACATCCTAACAAGCTTACTATAAAGCTCATACTTATTTTCGAGAACCACTTTAGTCAACATATCAGTACCATTCAAATCTGGATGAACCTTCTTTAACATTAATTCTTGCTCTTCCATCACAAACCTCAATCAATAATATCTGACCTTTATGTGCGTTATACGGAATGATATATATTATTTTTGCTCAGGTTAATATCACTTTGACTAGCACTAAATACTACATCGTCTCCTTGCTTCACATCCAACTATTGAAGGAGCCTTTTTAGCCAGAGCTTCTCCTTACAAGCTTTTAATACAACTACATACTCTGCTTTAATCATGGATAAAGCCAGACACTTTTGTACTTTAAATTGCTATGAGATGGCCTCCTCTGTAAACTTGAACAAAAAACCTGAAGTGAATTTTCTTCCATCAAGATCTCCAACCATATCTGCATTTATAAAACCTTCTAGGGTTGGCCATTACCAAAGAAAACACTTCACTAGGATGTGCCTCTCAAGTATTTTAGAATATGTTTTATTGCTTCCCAGTGAGCCTTTCTTGGATTTGACAAGAATATGCTCACCATCCTAATAGCTTGAGCAGTATTTAGCCTTGTACACACCATTTCATACATCAAAGACCCTACTGTAGATCTGTCTAAAACAGAGGATATGTCATCTTTCTCCTTTTCTTTTGAGGGAGATGCACACTTACTCAGATTGAAGTGAGATTCCACTGACATGCTAACTAGCTTGAGATGCCTCATATTGAACCTTTTTAGCACTCGTTCGATATATCTATTATAAGATAACCACAATCTCCTATTCTTCCTATCTTGAATTATCTCCATTCCTAAAATCTGAATTAAAATCTGGTATCCACACGAGTATGCACGATCTAGGCTACTGCTATCGTGTGCTAACACGTCCTGAAACTCTTTCCGAATGCCGCATGAATTTCTCTCGGATGGTGGCTAGGGTTTTGTATTACAACGGTGTCTCATTCTTATGAGACCTAAGTTTCTCTATTTATAGAGAAAACCTAATTCCATTAAAGCCCAATAAGTTTCG
>JANZXR010000006.1:31780372-31792826 GCA_027575705.1 Erythroxylum echinodendron
TTACGATGATTAATTTTGATGACAATCAAATAATAATAATGTTAGAAACAAATGAACGTCTTTGACAAGTGTGTTAAATATGTAGACGCAGATACAAATGCAGATGTAAAAACTATATAGATATAGACACAGATGCAGACGCAGACGTAGACGCAAAAATTATATAGATATAGACACAGACGCAGACGCAAAAACTATATAGATATAGACACAGACACAAACGCAGATGCAAAGACTATATAGACACAGACGCAAAGGAAACACATACACAAAGAAGACATAGATGAAACCACGAAGATACACTAGCACAATAAACAGTTATTTAGTCAGAGTTAGTTACATAACTCAACTAAATGACGATTACCTAAAAGCGGTTATCAAGATTCAAGAAGTCCTTATCAAGAACAAAGAAGCAGTTAGAGACGAATGCTATAAATATTAGTCGCAGTTGAAGAAGCTAAAGAGTTAGAAAAATGGAGACAAGTTAGAAAGCTAGATATTCTAAGAGAAAAATATTACTGTGCTTACTAAGAAGAGAGCTAACATTACTGTAACAAAAGCTCACAATCTTTTTCTAGTGAGAGAAAGAAAAGGCTGAAAGCCTGGAGAGGCTAAGATAGTAAAAGAATACTTTGTAAGAGACCTGAAGAGGCTCTGGAAGGGAAGAAAGAATACTTGTAATTATTTGAAGAATAGTAGAACACTCAGACAAACTCTGAGGACTGGACGTACCCCATGGTTTGGGGTGAACCAGTATGAAAACCGCATTATCTATTCTCCACTCTTTACTTTAGTTTACTTTGTTGTTAAAACTCATAAACAAGTAATTTGCGATTTAACGACGTAATAAGTTGTGATATTCTTCTAATAAAAAAGGGAAGCTCTTTTCAAGATTTTATATTCAAAAAAGAGGATAAACTATTCAACCCCCTTCTTGTGTATCTAGTTTCTTGAACGTAAAATCTTCACTAACGTGTGGTTTACTTCACTTGGTAGTACCAGGATGTATAACATAGTTGGCCATATAAGCTTCCTCTTGAATTTCTTTCCTCAAATCATCCACATTAGGCACACATAGCCTCTGTTTCAACCGTAGTGTCTCATTTCTCAATTCAAACTCAGAATGCGGACTTATCTTCACTTTCTCTATAAGCTTCACCATATTAGGATCTTTACTCTATACCTTTCTAATCCTATCATGTAACATTGGCCTCAACTTTAATATAGCGATCAAGGCCTCATCTTGCTTTAGATTCAACTCTACCTTCAGAGCTCTCAAATGAATCAAGTTTGGTAACCTCGATGTCTGAATCTGAGCTATATTAGTATTACACTTTTGCTCAAAGCATCCGCCACAACATTAACTTTCCCCGGGTGATACTCAATTGTGTAGTCATAATCTTTCAATAGCTCAATCCATCTCCTTTGCCTCATATTCAACTCCTTCTGACTCAGCAAATACCTCAAGCTCTTATGGTCTGTATAAATCTGAAATGTCTCTCCATAAAGATAATGTCCCCATATCTTTAAAGTAAAGACAACTGCAGCTAGCTTTAAATCATGTACCAGATAGTTAATCTCGTGAGATCTTAATTTTCTCAATGCATAGGCAATCACTTTGCCATACTGTATCAACACACATCCCAATCCTTGATACAAAGCATCACTATACGCTACATATCCTCCAGTTCTCGACGGAATGGTTAACACCGTACCGATGCCGTAGTCAACTGATGCTTCAGTTCCTCAAACCTCTCCTGACATTTTTCATCCCATTTAAACACTACATTCTTCCTCAGAAGCTTTGTCAGAGGGGCTGAGATTAAGAAAAACTCCTCAACAAACCTCCGGTAATACACAACCAATCTTAGGAAGCTTCAAATTTCAGACAAATTTCTTGGAGCTTCCCATTTTATCACTGCCTCTATCTTCTTTGGATCTACCTGTATGCCTTCTCCAATCACTATATATCCCAAAAACATTACTTGATCCGGCCAAAATTCACACTTACTAAATTTGGCATACAATTGCTTCTCCCTCATAATCTGCAGAACCACTCTTAGATGCTTGGCATGCTCTTCTCTACTCTTTGAATACACCAAAATGTCATCAATGAATGCAATCACAAACCTATTTAGGTAGAGCTGAAACACCTTATTCCTCAAAGCCATAAATGCTGTTGGGGAATTAGTTAACCAAAACGGGATTACTAGTATCTCGAGGTGCCCATACCTGCTTCTGAATGCACTCTTTAGCACATCAACCTCTGCTATCTTTAACTGATAGTACCCCGATCTCAAATCTAGCTTAGTGAACACCTGAGCTCCCTACAACTAATCAAACAAATCATCAATTCTAGGCAACGGGTACTTGTTCTTCTCTATCACCCGATTCAGTTGCCTATAATCAATGAATAACCTCAAAATCCCATCTTTCTTCTTTACAAACAACACTGGAGCTTCCCAAGGTGAAACACTGAGTCGAATAAAACCTTTTTCCAACAAATCCTGTAACCGAGCCTTCAACTCCTTTAGTTCCTTAGGTGCCATCCTATATGGAGGGATAGATATAGGAGCAACACCTGGAACTAAATCAATTGTAAACTTCATCTCTCGATCTAGAGGTAAACCAGATAGCTCGGACGGAAACACATCTGGGAATTCCCTAACTACAGGAACGTCTTACACATTTTGCTCAATTCTAGTATCAATGACGTGGGACAAATAGGCCTCACATCCACCCTGTATCAACCTTAATGCATTCATAAATGATATCAGCCTGGCTGGCACTGTTTGACTAATTCCTCTAAAAACCACTCTCGGCTAACCAAGAGCTTCTAATACTACCTCCTTGGTATAGCAATTTATGACAGCCCTATGAGCAGCGAGCCAATCCATGCCTAAGATAATATCTATCTCCCTCAACTGTAGTATAATCAAGTCTGCCTCCAACTATGCCCGGTCAATCCGAATCAAACATCTCTTGCAAACTTCTGTTATTACTGTAGTACTACCTATTGGTGTACTCACCTCTAATCCATACTTTAACTAGTCTCTATCACAATGCAGCCTAGATGCTAAATACGGTGCGATGAATGAATGCATAGATCCAGGATCTAGCAATGCATATACCTCAAGATCATAAACAAGTAGTGCACCTGCAACAACATCTGGAGAGTCTTGTGCCTCCTGCCTAGTCATGGCATAGACTCTGGCCTGAGATTGAGAACGGCTGCTCTGTACCTCAGTCTTAACAGAAGGACTCCCTGTACTCACTCTGCCTATACCACAGCCTCTCTGTCCAGTGCCACTACCTCTACTCTGCTGAATAGTAGCTTCACTCCCCGATTTGCCACTCATACTAGTCTGAGTTCCTATAGTAGTAGGACAATCTCTAATTTGGTGGTCAAAGGAGCCGTATCTAAGGCAAGCTCCAGTCAATTTCCAGTACTCACCACTGTGGTTCTTCTCGCAATGCTCACACGGGGGAAACTGACTATGCACTATACCTCTTCCACTGCCAGTCTGTGTAAAACCACCTCTCTGTCTGAATCCTGACTACCTTGATCCAGCTGGTGGTCTAAATGCTTTGTTATGGCATTTATTGAATCTTTTGCCAGAACCACTCTGACTCTCACTAGACCTCTTAATCCGGATCTTTGCCCAAACTTTGCTTGTCTCTGTCTTAGTAACTGCTCAAATCTGATCAAAGCAGCTCTTAACTAGGTGAAACTACTCAGGTTGGAGATATTTAGTCTTGTCCTGATCTCCATGTTTAGGCCATCTTTGAATCTCCTACACTTATCTTCTTTAGTAGGAATCAAAGTAGTAGCATATCTCATCAGCTCGTTAAACTTGATCTCATACTCTGCCACTGACATCCTCCCCTGCTTCAAATCTAGGAACTCCTTCATCTTCCTGTCCAAGTAGATCTTGGGCATGTAGTTCTCTTTGAAAACTCTCAGAAAGTCCTTCCAATTCAGATTGCAAGGCCTGGTGGTTCTTCCTGGAATAGTCTTCCACCATTGGTAAGCTGGGCCCTGTAATAAGGACATTGCATAGTCAAACCTCTCGTCCGGATTGAATTCCATCTGATCAAAAACCCTCTCTGTTCTTTGAAGCCATCCCTCGGCCTCCGTTGGGTCTATGCTACCATAGAAGTCCACAGCTCTCTGCTTTGCAACTTATCATACCTCTCCCTTCTCTCGAGGATTCTAGGAGGCATTACCTCCGGTTGAGGTACAGAGGATTCTCTACTGGCTCTTACAGATACTAGGTTAGCTGATCTTCCCACTTGTTCACCTGTGGCGGATGACCTATAATAAACAAGAACTTCAATCATTATCCACATTTCTCATGATATTTCATACTCAACCTTCCTATATGTCCTTATAGATGCCAAACCATACTCTGATACCACCTAACTATAACACCCCCACTGCTATAAGGTACATACCGGAACACCGATATGACATTTCGGTACATACCCTATAACAACGACGTGTTACAGCCTCACTTTCACTTTATCACATAGTAATTTATCCTGCTGAATCATGGCATCAACTAAATACAAGAAGTCACTAATTTTTTTTAATGAATTTCCTCTTTCATTTCATAAATACCTAATGTACATACATTGTAGCTTTCCAAAAATCTGTACATGCATATCATCATATCCTAATACAAAATATACTACATGAAAGAGGAAATAGAAGAGATCTAACTAAATCATTCCGTCTAGCTAACCGACCTTTGAGCCATATCTTCTTCACAAAAGTACAAGAATTAAGCTTCTTGTATGGTCTCTCGGTAGCTAGAATCCTCTCTGTATCCTGAAATGTCAACATGCAATTTTGGGTAAGTTTTGCGAACTCAGATGAGGTAACCATCATCGATGGTTCACTCAATTCATGCAACATATCATTTCACATAACATATATTCACATTTTCGCATAATTGATTTCGTATCACATTTTCACTTAAGCATAAGAAATTTTACATTTCAATCAATCAAACATACTTAAACAAATTCATATGGAGTGCTCATGATACTCTTTTCCAATTGTTATGTTGTTGTGACCGAGTGCCTAAACTGTCCCGTATCCATTTTAAATACCGAGCTCATTGATAACTGTCCCTTATTTGATAGGGATATTGGGCTCATTTTACATACTGAGCCTTAGGCTCTTAATCACTTTCTGAGCTCGAGGCTCTTTTTTACACTTTGAGCTTTAAGCTCTGATCGGTGGCTGCTCTGGTCACAATTGCCATTATCTGATTATACATTCATGTATGGAATGCATCTATCACAATCAATCATATTATAAAGCACATAGTTTTGCACATTCACATACAAGCAGCAATTCAATATCTCAACCCAATATCACAGTCATCGGACCTTCATTGTCCGGAATTAACAATCAAGCCACATTCATTTAATCATTTCAAAACAGAAGTTAAGCAAACAAGTAATTAAGTGAGACCATCTAGGTTACTCACAGATTTCTTCTGAAGCTATTGCCTCGAGATTCCGACAACGTCGGGATGTTGACATTCCAATTTCTCCTCTATAACGAACAATATGCACATATCACAATTTAGCACAATTATAAATATTCATTTATGCACATGTATGTGTGTGAAATATGTATAATGCATGTTCATGACAATACTGGGTATCTTTCTATTATTCACATCACACTATCATACATATTTCCAACACACATAGTATCATTTATACTTATGGTTTATACCTCAATAAAACCATAAAAATCAAGATTTATAACTCATTTCTTCAATTCAGATTTTTCCTAAGATACACATTCGGGTCAACTTTCCAAGTTCTTTTTGACCCAGAAAATGAAGTGATTTGAGGATACTTTCTTCTAAAAAATTGTTTTTCTATTTGTTAAGTTTCTAATGACACCAAGATCATCCAATTTGGTTCAGTATCCTATGAATTATTCTTAAAATACCACAGTATCCTATGAATTATTCTCAAAATACCACAGACTATGTATAATTGAACTTTTGGCTAGTTCATGATCACATCCTCAATTTATATGACTCATAACGTTCACCTCAGATATCTAACCTCAGATATCTAAAAATTACAAAATTAGTACCAATAGAAAGATAAGAGAATGAACTAAAACTTTTTTGAAGACACCTTTGTTTGATTCAGCCTATATCCATTCAGTTTTTATTAAAACAGTAAAACAAAATTTCTATCTCGAGTAGTACTATAACCTCAATCCAGACTCAATTTCACACCAAAATTTGAAAATCTTCAAGACTTATAGAATTAGTTCTCTAGTTTAATTTGAATCAAGAATCACCTCATTTGGACATATACAACTCAAGATATCATTAAAAAACCAACATATGTTCGGAAGCCATTTCCCGCGTATCATCTTCGGAGATGCGATCGCGACCTGCATCTGATCGAAGCGCCTCCTTCCCCTTTTTTTTTCTTTTCCAAAATTCACATCCAATTTACACCTAGAAAATGAGGTTTTTTTGACAAATTCATTTTTTAAACAATTGTTCATCTATTTCTTAAGATTTTAAAGAACCTAAGTTCATACAATTTGTCTCAATATTTTAAAAGTTATACACAATTTACTCCACACTATTCAGAAACAGAGATAAAATCTGAAACTCAACTTCAAGACAATTTTCAACACTTAGAGACATAATTCAAACTAGAATTTTTCAATATAATTGTATCCCCTCGTCTTTAGTTTAATAAAAATTAACAATCATCCTATTTGGATATCTGTAGATCAAGATATGTTCAAAAACCCGACGCATGTTCAGTTGAACCACTACAACTAATTAATCTATTCCTAATTCATCTCTTTTGCTTAATCTAACACTTATAACTTATATTCACCTCATTTCTTCTTCAATAATGGCCCAATTATAGTTCAAGATCATCTATACACAATTCAAGATCCATGCATGATCACATACACCAAGAACAAAACACATCATATATACATTTATCATAATGAACTTTCTATCTCAAAAAAAAGTCATCTCAACAACAAATTATCAATTATTAACAAATCAAATACTCAAACAAGACATCATCAATCTTTATTTTTCATCCACAACACATACACTCAATTTCATAACCAATCCATCAATCTCAAATTACTCAACATACAAGTTCTATTTACACTAACCCATGAAAATCAACATATAACTTACTTGATTTCTCTTCAAATCCTTCAAAAGAACACCAGCACTAGCTTCACATACAACTCACGTACACCATCATAGACGTTGGGAGTTTGGGTCTTTGGTGAGAAATGAAGAAGAAAACAAGATGAGAGTAGTACATGAAAGATAAGAGGCTAGGTTCAAAGTCGGTGAAGGTTGAGAACAAGATTCATGAGGAAGGAGAATAGAAAGTCACATAGAAGAAGAAGAAAGCAAGAACTAATACCCTTCAATTAGAAAGCATCGTGAGAAACAACTCTAGGAAGGGGTCTTTACAATTAAAAGAATAGTGATTTGCCAGATGTCATCTCCTTATAGGTTCACTTAGGTTTTTCTCATTCAATTTGTCCATTCAACTTTAATTTCTATTCCAATTGTCTCCAAATTTCAATGACATATTTCATTAAATTCCAAAGTTATAAATAAAAATTTTCACTGCCATTTGACTCTTAATTCTACTGCCATCTGTCAATTGTCTTACCACTTGGCATTTTTCCTAGTCCAAATTTTACTCGAATTTTCAGAGAATTGTCTAAAATTCTCCAAAAATTCTAAATTACTAAATACACTTTTCAAATCAATTTTTCAACATATAAAAACCACAATTCCCCACAAAATCAGATTCATAATTCAATTATAAATCAATTATACCCAGAATGTTTATGAATGCATGTACACTTATTTTCATGTGTAAAAATTCAATATTCATGAATATGAGCATATCATACAATGCATAAGCATGAAATGCATTTTTATAGTTTGTTACTAATCTCTCATAATTACTATTCTAGCCTCAACGTGGGTAACGGGATGTTACAGTTCATATGTTGGTTTCTGGGAATTTCTGGAAAACTAAATGCATATACTGATTTTGAAATTTTTTTAATAATTCTAGATTTTTTTTCTGATTTTCTTTCACATAAATGTTTATAAGGTGTTATTTTATGTTTTTGTAAAAGAAAAATTGCAATTGATTGTCATTTGATATTTATTACGAGTTTTGTTTCGGCTTGATGCATGTATTAAGTTCTGGGAAATTTTGGAAATATGATGAACAAGCATGCATATAAATTCCATATTAATTTTTATAAAATTTGTTTTTATAAATTTTATGCATGCACATGCAAGATGAGATGTTTCCACGTGTATGAGATGCATGACACTTATTGTTAAAGTGATTATCTTATGCATGCATTATGTAATGTTTGACTAGTGTTAAAAGTAATATAACAAGTGTCATACACATGTGATGTGCTGGCTTATTCTAATTTATCAATAAATAATTCCTAAGAATTAGGCTCTGAAATTTTTTATTAGACACATTTAGAATGTGTATAAGACTCTGGAATTTTTCTAGAATTAATTGAATTTGATTCAATTAATAAATAAAGTCAAAGTCAAAATTGGTAAACTTTTTGAAAGTTGATGGAGTTGACTTACTTAATGACATATAATGTATGTATTTTCGTTATGAGACATAAATAAGGCTCTTATGTGATAAGAAATGTATTATTTTGATGACAATAACATGCTTAATCATGTTCTTGAAATTAGGTTATGGAAAATTTTCAAACATCAAATCAGTCCCTTTAATGTCTAGTAGGTTAATTTATTTATCTTGACGATCTTGACGATTTTGGCTGTCAAGATAATTTTGACATATGCCGAAATTGTTTAGATAAATTTGAGATATCCTAGGGATATTATAGATGAATCATTGATGTAAGAGAATTTTGGAAACCCTAGGGATTAATTTAGAATTAATCCAAGTAGAGCATAACATTTATAGTGTGACTAGATAAAGGCATATAAGCTAGGATTAAAGTGTTTAATATGGACATCAAAATAATTGAATTTTAGGGTTCCTAATCGAATCAGATTCATAATTCAGATTGGCCAAGACTAACACTAGTACTCGATTAAGTTCAAGAGTTGAATCGAATCACGAACTTTAGATGCATTGTCAAGTCACAACCTAAATTAACCTTCTTTGTGTGATATATGCATTAGATGTATTTTAAGGGTAGTTATGGATATAAGCTAAATTTAATTGAGTTTTCCATAATCAGAATATATATATGTGTGATATGCATAATCAAGATCATCCAAGTATTGATGAGACCAAAGGATAAATCCCTCAACCAAATATTAGGACTTATGCCTTCCATTAATATGCAAGAACTAGAGTTCTTTTAGAGTTGGGTTGTTGGGCAATCCTAAGCCTGCTCTACATAAATACATTCAAACCATGGAAATAGATTTCTAGATTAATGGGTTAGTCCTAACTGGAAGTCTTGATTTGTTAGGAAAACCTAAAGTTAACGTGGATAGAGGTGAAGTTAGGTTATATACATGGGATGTATACAAATCAAGAGTTGGTAACCTAATGAGTGTGCTAAATCAACAGTTGATGGCACAAGTCGATAGTTGCATAATTGAATGCAATTGGTATGAATGATGACTATCGATTGACCTAAGGTGGCTTGTTGGGCAAACCTAAGGTCATTCGTGGTGATATCGACCCATTAAGATAACTATAAGTTTCTCGAATTCATAGTAAGGGCTATAGGTTTAAATAAGAATAATGAGACCTATAATGCATGTGATTAAAGCCCTTATTGATATGCATTAATGTACATTCTAGCATTTTCTCTCATTCTTCCAAATTATTGAATCGCAAGATGTCTTCTAGTGTGAACTTATGCTTCCTATTAGATTCTAACAAACTCATGGGACTTAACTTCTTAGATTGGCTACGGAATTTAAGAATTGTTCTCAAATCGAAAAACTAGGATATGTCTTAGATGAACCACTCCTCGATCCCCCTACTGTCGATGCATCTGATGAAGATCAGAAAGCTTATAAGAAGCTACTGGATGATAGTGAGTTGGCTAGTTGTATAATGCTGGCTTCTATGTCACCAGAATTGTAAAAGTAACGTGAGGCTATGTATGCTCACACTATAGTCTACCATCTGAGGGAATTGTTTGATGACAAGCTCGATCTGAAAGGTTCGAGACCTCAAGGTAGCTTTTTCATTCTAAGATGGCTAAGGGATCATCTCCAGTGCAGTATGCACTAAAGATGAATGGATACATTGAGAGATTAGCCAATTTGGGCTTCATAATGAATCATGAATTAAGTATAGACTTAATTCTAACTAATTCGACCGATAGTTATTCACAGTTTATGCTTAACTATCGGATGAACCAAATATCCACAATGATATTTGAGCTGATTAATTTGTTCAAAGTAGATGAGCAGACTGTCAAGAAACACAGTAAGGCTGTGATGCTAGTGGACTCTACTTCTGGTTTTTGAAAGAAAAACTAAAAGCAGAAGAAAAAGAAAAAGTCTAAGAAGCCATTGGGAGGTGTATCCAAGAAGAAGGCAAAGGAGATAACTTCAAAGGGGATATGCTTTTATTGCAATAAGGAAGAACATTAGAAGAGGAACTGCAAAGCTTATCTGGAGTCACTGAAGTAGAAGAAGGCATTAGATGCCCCTCTGTCTACTTTAGGTATGATATTTATCATTGAGGTTAATACTATTTCTGATCATAATATTTGAGTATTAGATACTGGATGTGGCTCAAACATATGTGTTGATATGTAGGGTCTCAGGGATAGTAGACCGCTCAAGAGGGGAGAGATGGACCTATATGTGGGAAATGAAGCAAGAGTTGTTGCATTAGCTGTAGAGAAATATGTTTTGTATCTTCTTGTGGGCTAGAGTTAGTTTTGGAAAATTGCTATTGTGTACCTATTATGACTAAAAACATCGTATCTATTTCACGTCTTAATAAAGTGGGATTTCATTTAACTTTTTCAAGCAATGGTTGTTCAATTAAGTTGAATGAATGTTGTATGGTACTGCTAAATTGTGCAATGGAATTTACATATTAGATATGTCCAATCCAATTTTAAATATCAATGACAATAAAAAAAATGAGATAACTTAAAATCATTTTACTTATGGCATTGTCGACTTGGCCATATAAGTGAGAAATGTATGATTAAGCTACACAAGAAAGGTAGGTTAGGGTTATTTGATTATGAATAATATAACACATGTGAATCTTGCTTGTTAGGCAAGATGACTAAATTACCTTTTAAGAGAAAGGGTGAACGAATAAATGAGTTATTAGACTTAATACATTCTGATATATGTGGTTTGATGTCATTCATGCTAGAGGTGGTTTTGTATACTTCATTACTTTTATCAATGATTATTTACAATATGGGTATGTGTATCTAATGAGATACAAGTCTGAAGTATTTGAAATGTTTAAACAATTTAGATATGAAGTAGAGAAAAAACTCGGTAGAAGTATTAAAACATTTTGATTGATTGAGGTTGTGAATACTTAAATGAGAAATTTTTAATGGTGTGGTTGAAAGGAGAAACGAAACCTTGTTAGACATGGTAAGGTCGATGATGGGCTTAGCAGATCTACTGAAATCTTTTTGGGACTCAAGACTACTGTTTATGTCACAAACAGAGTCCCTTTAAAGGTAGTTGATGTTACTCCATATGAGATATGGACTAATAAAAGGCCCTATCTTTCTCATATAAAAGTCTAGGGTTGTTTGGCTTATGTGAAGTGGACTCAATCAAACAAGCTTGAAGCAAAATCTGATAAATGTCTGTTTATATGATATCCTAAGGAAACAATTGGATATCAGTTCTATAATGCTTTAGAGTAAAAGGTGTTTGTCTCAAATCATGCTATCATTTTAGGGAAAGAGTTTCTTCTAAGAGAAGGCAATGGGAGCAAAGTTAAACTCGATGAAGTTTATGATGCTTAAACAGATGTAAATCAATTACCTGAATTTGAAACTGTTGTTTACAGAGATGAGACAACAGTTGAACCTTCTGACACATAAAATATTCGTAGGTCAAGTAGTATACACAATGTTCCAGAGATATATGGATTTCTCATAAGCAAATAAAATGACTTATTGCTCATAGAGGATGATGAGCCTACAATTTATGAAGAGGCTTTGAAGAGTTCATAATATGAGAAATGTAACACCCCACTCTCGCTAGACCCGAACCCGATATTGATAGTGATATCCGAATCCGTGCCCTGCGAGGGCGGTGTGCCACATCACTTAACAATCAAAAGTCGATACAAAATTTTTTTTTAAACCACAAACATAAAATACAGAAAATTGTTAACCATAATGGTTCATTTTGTTTTATAATCATTTGAATACAAACGATGA
>JANZXR010000006.1:31793280-31804529 GCA_027575705.1 Erythroxylum echinodendron
AAGGATCACTTATACAATCATCACGATGAGAATTCCATAGACATACAAGTAATGTTCCAAATGGATTTCTCATATCGTGTCTGTTCAGTGAACTTGTTCTCTAACAAGCACCCATACGTTTGTTTAAGTATCTCTATAATTTAGCCTATGAGATCAACTGCTTCCTTTATAAGGAAAAATACAACGTACGCTAGTCTTTTTTACGTTCTATTAATGTCCAATCTTAATAGAACAATGACTAGGAACATTTAGGAATAATACATAAATGCGATATGGATCTCATAATTATAAACTCATTATAATTTCATTTGCAATGTATAATTATTCCATGAACTTTATCATATACATCTAAACATGTATAAGGTAAATAATGCCTTTAAATAATTTGCCACTAAAATACAACCAAAGCGATTGGCTGTAGGGTATAAACCAACACCAAGGTCGTTCCAGTTTATATGCAACAATTAAGTAAACAATATAAAACAAAATGGAACAGCAAACAATATATAAAATAATGAAGGTTACTGGTAATTCGCATACCCAAAGATGTATAGTTGTATGTGATTGTTGCCTCCAGGAAAAAAAGAGGAACACAGAATTTGCAAAATAGTATGGCCATGGAATTGGCGAACAACAGATGCTATTATAGATAAATTAAAAACTATGAAATAAATTTGAATTTATGTTACTGTTCTCATTCCACATAGTTATTAAATTAATAAGTAGTAACTTTCTTAACTAATTCTAAAAACCAATTGTTACACCTAAGATCCAAATTGTTATCAAATTTGGATTGTATTCGACTTTTAGGAGTTCAATTTATGATGGATATTTTTGTTTTTAATGTGCATTAATTCATACTGGTTTAACAACGTGTTAACTATTTTTATTTTATAGCTAAAATAATATACTACTTTCTTACTTTAAGAAAAATGTCCAATAAAATGATGCTACATTGGTAAAGAATGTCAACAAATTTTTTCTAATAATATACTATTTTCTTACTTTCATCAAACACCTTCTGAGCACAACATAAAAACCATTCATTCATTCTTAACCCTTTTCTTCACCATCCCTAACACACTGCAACACAAACCCAACAATATATGTGTTCCATTCACAGAAAGAACTCCAAAACCTAAAGACAACAGCACATATTCATTATTTGGGACAGTAACACATTCACAACCAAACCTATAAAAAATGAAAGAAAACTTACTACATGCAGTGAAGAACAGAAAACAACCGAAGATAGAAACCAAAAATTGATAAGAATAGGAGAGGGATACGGTGATGAAACGACGGCAAGCTTTAAGATTGTTTCAGAGAAAATAGAGAAGTGCGCGGGGAAGAATGAAGTGAAGGCTAGCGGGTTTGATAAAAATAGAAATGGGATGACTTCATTTGTTGTATGACAAATGACGTCGTCCCGCTTAAAATTTTTTTAACGTTGCAACATTCAGCAATGAACCCACAAATCGTCTTAAAATGCAAATGTTTAGCTATGATATATAATCATAGTCGCCAATAGGTTTTGCAAAAGGGAAAAAATGACGTAGTTATATTATTCTGATAGGCCACATTTTGTGACGATACTAATATTTGTCACCAAACAATACGCTTTGGCTACAAAACACCTATAACATTGTAAAATATACAATATTTGGCTACTAACTTCTTAAAGCGTCGCCTAATCTTAACATATTTTCTACAAATAATTATAAGCATCATAAAATATACCCAACCCTTTTCTTCTTAATTAATTAACATATATTAGTTTTTCCTATTATCAATAAAAAAAGAAATTTTAATTTTCTCAATTAATTATGCAATTGTTCTTCATTTGCTTAATTTTTAGGAATGATTAATCTTTAAATATAATTTGCTAAGAATGTATTATAATTATATGACAATGTTTTCATATATTAATTACAAGTGTTACAATATTTATTCAAATAAGTATTTTGCAATTATATTAATGAAAATGTATAATTTTAAGATTGTTATTTTATTTCAATGGTCAACTATTAATTTCCAAGTAGTTTTGAAATGAATCATTTAATTTCTAATTCAAATTATGTTTTATTTAGGATAGGAAAATAAATTTATTAAAAATTATTTATGAACCTGCAGTCTTTAGCGACGAACCATGTATTAGCCACTCCATCTGACAATTGTCAACTAAATATAGCAAATCATAGCAAATTAATTAAGACTACTTCCAAACAACTACAACAAACAATAAACGACATCGTTTACCTAAACTACATAAACGACATCATTTTGTATTAGGTTTTCAAATTCACAAAACATAAAAGCCTTCTTAACGTTCTCATTCAAGCAGCCTTCTAAAATCCAAAAGTCTCTCCTACATACCAGCGATCCCCGATGCCTTACTCACATATCAAAGTCATTGCGGACGGTCATCAAAACACGGTTGGTATTCCTGTCACTTCTTTTTTACTATATGTTTGTATTTTCAATGTCCTATTATCAAGGTCTTCTACATCTTAAACTGACGAGATTGGGTCTTTATTTGTCAATCTTGGTTTGTCACAAGTTTTATTCTACTTTTATGTACTAGATCTGTGATGTTTGCATTTGGCTCTTAGGAAAACGTTTTCAAAGAAAACAAGTATTTTACCATTGTTAAATAGAAGAGTTGTGATTTTTATCCTTCCATGGTAAATCTGGACGTTCTTTGTGTAGATACGTACACTCGTTTTTCTTTCAGTGCTAAAGTTGATTTCTTTGTCTTTTATATATGATATTTTATAATTTTCATGTTATTTCTTTGCGTATAATTATTTGGACATTGTCGTTGGACAGTTTGGATTATGCTAAGTTAGTTTTCAGAGTCTTATCGATTTTGTTGACCTTACTATTACTGAATCTTCTCAACTTGTTTCTGGATTTTACGTACCAAGGAACTTATGTAAATGCTTCCTGCTTTCCATTTGTGAGTTTGGGCTTCCTCTAGTCTTATGAAGAAAAGGGGTATTTTAGGGGTATTTTCTTACGCAACTCAAAATAGGTAGACTGTGACTCTTTTGTGTGTTACTGTTTTGATTTAGGGGGCTCGATTAAGGGAAAAGTTACATTGTTTAGTACTTATACCTCATGTGACTGCATGCTTATTGTGATTATTCACTAAAACCCTTTAG
Organism: Erythroxylum echinodendron; assembly: GCA_027575705.1. NCBI lineage: Eukaryota > Viridiplantae > Streptophyta > Magnoliopsida > Malpighiales > Erythroxylaceae > Erythroxylum > Erythroxylum echinodendron. The sequence continues at coordinate 31,796,445 of JANZXR010000006.1, forward strand.
GTGTTTATCGTGAGTTCTTAAATATGCATTTGATGTATGAGTTGTGTTTATAGTCATGTTTTGAAGATGATTTATTGTCTATCTTTGTTATTTCTTTATGTCTATCTTCCTACTAACGTTAAAGGTAGTTAATCACCTGAAGGAATGCCGACATAGAGGTTAGTTCTGGATGGCCCAAATTCATACCGTTGGGAGGAATGTGACAAAATTGTCCCTACTCAGTAAATCAACACTGAAAAAGAAATCTCCGCTTTATATACTAATCATCGTTTTCCTTCCGTGGTGGATTTTCTGCTTCAAGGTGTTTAGTATCATTTTAACGACGTCACTTTCCTTATTGTGTACATCTTATTTCCTTTTATAAAGCTATTATATATATTCAAATTTGATGGTTTATAATACATGTTGTTTTAATCTGCCTTCAGTCTCGAAGGTGAAATGTATGCCCATGGAGGTGGGAACGATGTGACAACACTCCGTAAAGGATTTGGAAAATTGGTTGATTGGAAAAATTCATCAATTCCAAATATTTCGTCTGCTCATGCACGTATACATGTCACTCCAATTTTAGTTCATTTAATGGTTTACTAATATGACAATATCTAGCTTCTATATTGTTTATGTTTTAGGTAATAAATCTAGCGACTTATTCACTCCATCCTCATGTCAGTTAGCTATAATAGAAAAGCTATTGCAAGAGGGTGTAAAAAACCCATTGTTGAGGAAACAACTGTTACTGTTTCAATTGGTGCGTTTGAACGTGCAAGAACCATTTTGGGGAATCCAGACGTTAGGGACTCATTTACCTTTACCGACTCTCATGCTACTTAGAATCCAAAAAAATAATTATATCATTGTCAGTTAGTGAGTCAATAAACTTAACTCAGCTTTAAAGTTTATTTATTGTTATATCTGTAATAATTTGCCAAACAACATATCTACTACTTATGTCACATCCCACTACTATAGAGTACATACCCGAACATCCAGAGGATATTCAAGTACAAATCCTATGACAATGGTATGCTGGATCAAACCTAATCTCTACGTCCAGAATTCTGAGCTTATAGCCCTTTCAGAGTGGCTATTATGATCACACCACCTTTATCTGAACATGCATTTTAAGAAACGCATCAAATAACAAAATATGCCATGACTAGCATCCATTTATGATGCACAGACAGAATCTTATATTCATCAGACCTTAGTCCGGCACTCAATTTTCGTTGAGTATTCAGAAATCAGTTGCAAACAGATATCGTTCAAATTTTAGATAAAAATAGAACACTTCTAATACATTCCCGAATACCAAACTCCTTGCACCTTTAAAGTCTGGAATTCACATACAGATCACAAATAGTTCAATAATTGGAAGTTAAACAGAATCAATCAATCAATCATAGGAAGATCATCTAGGTTGACACACAAATGCTCCCTTTAGCTTATTGCCGTGAAGTCCCGGAAATGTCTAGAAGCGGTCGGTCAAAGTGCTCCTCTATATGCAATCATACACATTTATATATCACTCATGTGCATTTTTATAAGAATAATCAGTCATAAATACATTTATGAATGTATCATGTATCATGCATGTTCAATGACAATCTCTCAGGTTTGTTTCTTTAATACTCTTTATAAACAATTTACAAGACCTTCAAAACATTCTTTTAATCCTTAATACCCTTTTTGTTCACTTTAATCATTTCATTCAACATCAATTAAATTCATTTAAGAACTCATTTAAACCTTAATACTTCATATGGAAACATCCTAGCTTTTATTAGCCCGAAAAGCACTCAGAAAAAACCCTTTGCATTTCCTCTCGAGTCACGATCGTGTAAGTGCGTGATCATGAATTTTCGCGAATTTCCTCCTTCTTCGGTAGAGTCGTGATCGTGCACTTCCATCTTCTTTAGCAAGGGTTGTGATCCTATAGATGCACGATCGTACCTTGCTGTAATTTTCTTTCCCCTTTCTTCTATTTGTTCAAAACTCACATACATTTTAACACCAAGTTCACTTCAATTTTCTAGATTACTTTACCATAAACACAACATCATTCCATACTCATATACATACCAAATTGTTTTCATGAAATTATCAAACTCTAATAAATTGATTAAACCTCTTCAACTACATAATATCATTCATGAAACCTATCCTTTTCCATAACATGATATCCATTTTACCAAACACTTCATTATCAAAATTCTATCATTTACAGTTAATGACCTTTTCATTTTTACTTCAGTTTTAGTTCAATAATATCAATGCACAGTTCAACAATTCATGATTGTTCATAAATCCCAAAACAATATCTAATCCATATTTTTCCATATCACATGTTCTGCATTGTTTTCCAGATTTTCTTAAGTAGATTTTAGATCAAATTTATATAACCATTATGACCTAGACAATGAGGAATTTAGACAACACCTACTCTAATCAAATGTTCCACAATGTCTTAGGTATCTAATGACATCAATTTCATACATTTTGGTTCATTATCATGCAAGTTATAGTCAAAACCTACAGACTGTTTTCACACCTCAGCAGAACATAATTCTCAACTTCAAGACAAATTTCAAGACTCTTAAGGATAGATTTCAAATTCAATTCCTTTATAAAAATGTATCCATATGTCTTTGGGTTTCTCTAAATTAAAATCCATCTAATTTGGACATTCACAAATCAAGTTATGTCCAAAATACAAATGCATGTTCAGTAAAAACACTGCATATAACATGCTCCAGCTCATTTCATTGTTAAAATCCTTCATCTTGTTAATCATATCACCGAATTTGCTTCTTCCTTCACCACTCACACATGCATTGAATTTACAAACATTAAAACCTCATTTTAATATCATTTACACTACCCATAAAACTTTAAGCATCACTTACTTGGTTCAAAAAAATTTCAGCAGTTGAGAGGGGTTAGAAGAGATTTTGGTGGACGGAGAAAAGAAAAAATAGGGAGAAACAGAACAAAATATGTACCGGAATGTTTTCTTTGCAAGGTGTCATGTGGGTAAAATGCAGAAGTTAAGTGTTTAAGTGATGGATGAGCAAAAAGGAAGATAGTGTTTTTGGTAGAGACAAAACAAAGGAGCTGCAGAAACTAAAATTTTTATTACAAATTTTTGCAATGTTAGTAAATACTAATGATTAATTAATACTACTGTTAAAGTCTTAAAAATATGTTGTGAGTTTTTTATTCCAAATAACACGTTGTAAACATTCAAAACAAATCTCCAATAAAACATATCTTAACTATAATAGATTATAAAAATGTTAGTTTAATAATTTATGAAAATTTCAATCATTTAGTGACGATTTTTAGTAATGGTCACTAAATGTAAACATTTAGCTACGCTTTCAAAAATACATCACTGAATGTGAAATATTTAGTGACGATTTTGAAATATCTTCTCTGAATGTCTGATATTTAGCGATGATTAAAAGCAATCGTCGATGAATGTATAATATTTTGTGACGAATTATCAATTTCATCACCAAATATTGACCTTTTGTTGACATTTGGTAATATCGTTGCAAAATACATAACATTTAGTGACCGTTTACGAAGATCATCGCAAATTGTTTGTAAAGTTATGGTGACGTTTACAGATTACGTTGCGATTGTATTATTTGGCGACGAATACTGTAAATCGTCACCTATTAGTCTCGATTGTGCGATGATTTTACTTGAATGTCACTAACGGTTTTCCCTTGGGCGACGGTTTTTAGTTTTGTTACAAAAACTTAACATTTAGTGACGAATGATACGTTTTGTCCCAAAAGGTTGTTTTTTTTGCGACAAATAGTTTTTCATCGCAAAAAAAAAGTCAGGAAATGCTTCCTTTGTTGTAATGGCTTAACAAAAATTCCAATTTGGTACTCCTAAATCATGCTCATAAAGCTCAGGCCACTGAATTCTTTCCATTGGATCTTTCACCAACAAGGAGTTAAGGAGGTTCATAAAAGGACAATTTGGATGTAAGGAGCAATAAGTTGAAGATAACAGGACGAATTTCACTAATAACTCTTTCTCCGCATGAGGAGGCTTGCTAGTATATCACTCAAGAGTAACTAAAAAATATGAAGCATATGAACGTACGCACCCATCTTGAAATAGCTTAGGATCCATATAATTTGGCGTTTGATGCTCTATTTAAGGAAATTGACAGTACATACAGTAGAGATCGAATTACTCGAAAAGCAAAGGACAAATTCTAATGATGCTTCGACTAATTAAAAGCCTACCATGGAAGAAGGGGTTTTAGATATGTTACTCAAACTCTTTCCCAACATCAAATCATATAACTGTAGTGCAGAAGCATGAATAAATATCGTTCAAAAAAATCATTGAACAAAGGAGTGTCAAAAGATGGGTACATTTGCATGTCCATTCTCATTTAAGATGACGTTTGGTGATTTCAATTTGCATGTCCATCCTCATTTAATATGACGTTTGATGGTTTCAAACCACATTAGATAATTTCCTTTCAATATAGGAACTTGACAGTATACCTAATACTGGAAAATAGCTCAATTAATTTATCCAGTTAAAAGGAAGAACTTTAAATGCCAATAAGATAACTTACTACAAAGCTCTGATTACGTCTGGGACCAGATGGTGAATCAAATCTTCTAATGCTTTGTCATCCTACGTGGCAAAGTACCAATTTTAAAAAATAAGTATATGCCAATAATAATATTCGTTATCATCATCGCACTCAGTCCGAAATCTCGCAATAAAGCATAGTTTATAGAGGTTTGATAGTATGTAACCTTACCCTTACAGTATACATCAATAATAATAAATGACCTTAATCTTACCTTTTACCAATGTTATGAATACCTTACCAGATTTGGTATCAGATTGATTTCTGGTACAGTACTGTACTGGTATCGGTCAATACTGGGTACCGTTTTCCTGAATTTTTTAAAAAATTGCAAAATAGTCCTGAATTTTTAACCCTGTCTTCAAAAATCAAAATAATAAATAATAATCACAATTAATATGAAATAACAATAATTTTCACATATTTCACATATAAATAATAACCACAATTTATATGAAAAAGACAATCATTATTATACACATATAAAATTAAGAACAATATAAAATATTTAAAATATTACAGCTTCAATTTTCGTTATATAATAAATAATAATTACATCAGAACATCCAATAAAAAGAATAATAAATATCCTTAACTCTCAAATTATTATGATTTATATCAAGTTCGTGATAATGAAACAACCAAGTAAAATTGAAATATGAAACAAAAACATATATTATTTAATTTACTATCAATTAAATATATTATATATTTAATTATTAAAAATTAATCATTATTAAATTTTAAATATATTAATTTAATTTATGAAATAAATTTAATAATTATTAATAAATATAATTGAATTTAAAATATTTTTAAAATATATATTTCAAATAAAATTTGATTTAATAATTAAAAATATATAAAATAAATATAAATTTATAAATAATAATTTTTAAATTATTTATTTTGAATATAAAATATTTTTATTAATAAATATTAATAAAATTTTTTTTAAAGTATAATAATTATTAGTAATAAAATATTTATTTTATTTTTAAAATAAAAATTAAAAAATCACAATAAAAATTTAACTAAATAACAAGTTTAAAAAGCTTTGAAAAAAAGAGGGCGTGGGAAGAGAGAGAGGCGGGAAGGGTAAATTTTAATTTTTATTAAATTTTGCAATTTAATCCTTATATTTTTCAATTTCTGGTATCGACTAGTATTTGGCCGGTATTTAAACCCAATACTATATACTCTTGTTTTGTAACGGCCGGTGGCCGGTACAGTATGATACGAGATCCATCAGCCTACCTTTTACACATTTGAGAATCTAATATATGACATTATTGTAACAATATTTAGCTTAAACGGGACTTCCTAAATGTGAAATTAGAAAACTTCTGGAAATTAAAACATTAAGAAGTACTAAGTTGCCTGATGCATTAATCCATATTTCTTAATAATATCTCCAAGGCAGTGCAATTACTTATGATGCAAGTGAAAGTATGAAGCATGTCCGAAAACTCATATAATCATGAAAGAAAAAGAATGAAATTTCCCAAATTAATGTTAGTCATTGGGAACTTTTGAATAATGAAAGTGGTTAAAAATTGTTACTCTAAAACTAAGAATTTTTCATAGACAAAGCTACCTGCTCTTGGTATCAAGTTAAGCAATCGTCCACTTTATGAAACATCAATATAATAATTCATTTTATCTGTATGCTAAAAGGACACTTTGTATCAGGTCTTTTTAGTTATTGATATTAGAAATATTTGGGTTCAATGCATTTCTAAAACGATTTTTCAGAGCATGTTTGATATATACAATAGTAGTTTATGGAGGTTGCCTTGAAGGTCCAAATAAGTCAAGAGGTCCACATAGTGTACATTCTATAATGTGCTTACTAGCACTGAACGGTTCTTTCTACCTCTTCTTAATTAGTTGCTTGACTAGATCCCTTTACTTAAGGTTTCCTCCCATATATTATGCAGTTAATAAGAGTCTCATGAACTCTTGGTCCCACTATAAAATTCTCATCCCATTTTAGACTTCCTTTGACCTTCCTTTCCTGAGATTTAGGATGAGTCATGTTTTATACAAATTTGTCTTTATTACGCTATAAGAGACAAGCCTTAGCATAAAGTACAATTTATTTCTCCTTAAAGCATGCTCCTAAAAGACATGCCACTGAATTCTTTCTAATGGATCATCACTAACAAAGAGCTGACAAGGTTTATAAAAGGACAACTTGAAATTCTAGGGAGTGATAGAGTTAGATCTGATAGGATGAATTTTACCAATTGAGTATCTTTATCCACAAAAGGAGGCTTACCAGGGTACCACTTATAGAGTGTCCAAGAAATCTAAAGCATATCAGTGTATGTATCCATCTTCAAATAGGTCAAGATCCATATAATATGGTGTTCACTGCTGTCTGTGTATCAACTATAAGAGTATATATAATAGGGATCAAGTTAACAAAAAAATCAGAGGATACAAATTCTAATGATGCCGAAATAGCTTATACAATTGTTTGTGAAACCCAACAATTAAAAGCTTACCATGGAAGAAGGGTTTAGATATGTCTTTCAGAACTTTTAGCAATCTGAAATCATAAAGTTATGTTGAAGAAGCATGAATGGATATCATTAAGAAATTATTGATCGAAAGAGAACAGTAAAATGATAGGTACTTTTGAATGTCCATTCTCATTTAGAAGGATGTTTGATGGTTTCAAATAACATTAGATCATTTTTTTTCGCTGTAAAAACTTGATAGTATTATCAATACCAGAAAAATAACTCTAGGTATCCAATTGAAAGGAAGAACTTTAAAGATCATTCTTCTATACTATACGCTGACAATAATTGATAAGAACTTAATATTAACTTTTTCACATTAGCAGTCTAATATCTAACATTATAACATAAAACTAATATCTAATTGTGTAACAGCCCAGACCACCCGCTCATAGATATTGTTCGCTTCGGTTCGCCCATCGGGCTAAGGCCCTTATAGTTTTGCTCTTCCTGCACCCAGAAAAATGCGTCTAGGGGTAAGAAGTATCCGTTTCCTTATAAGGAGTACTTCATTCTCCTCTCTAACCAATGTGAAATCTCACAATCCACCCTCCTTAAGACCCAACGTCCTCGCTGTTACAAGGCCCTCATGGTTTACTCTTCTCACATCCGAAAAAATGAGCTATGGGAAAAAGGTATTCGAGACATTTTTTGATAAAACGTTGCGGATTATAGAGACTTTTGGCGACATTTAAGTGTGCAAATTTTGGCGACGTTTTTTCAATAAAACGTTGAAAAAGATAAACTGCGACGTTTTATTGAAGAAAACGTCGTTGTTGGCTTAAGAAGAAACACGATGTCGTCTGGTTGGGGAAGGGGACGGATGGGAACTTTTTACATAACAAAAATGACGTTGTTTTGGTTTAAACCAAACGACTACATTTTGGTTATGTAATAGAAACCCTCGCATCCCATTCCCAAACACACACA
>JANZXR010000006.1:31807260-31821172 GCA_027575705.1 Erythroxylum echinodendron
CATACCAAGATCATCTTCTCTACTTCATTTTCAACTCCATATCATCTATAAAGATATTATAGTCCTTGATTAATCATGAACATCAATAATAGAACATACATATATATACGCGTTTTTCATCACTTTCACCTTAATTCTTCCCATTTCATAGCCTCTCATTACCAAAATCACCAAAGTAAAACATGAACCTATCCACACTTCTCATGTACTGCTCAAAATTTTCTAAAAAAAGTTTCAGAGTCCAACAACATGTGCTAATTTTCTTACATTCTATTAATGTTCAATCTTAATAGAACAATGACTATGAACAATTTAGGGATAAAGTATAGATACGATATGAATCTCATAATTATAATCTCATTATAATTTCATTTGTAATGTATTAAATTATATTGTCACTAAACTATAGCCAATCACCTTGACTGTAGGGCATAAACTAATGAAGGGTTTTGAGGGGACCTAGAGAGAAATTTGTCAGGTCTAAGTGAGCCCATGTACAACCAAGTCATCATATCTCAATCCAAAACCTTAAGGCAATGGGTTATGAGTCTTATATTTATATATAACTCACTTCATCCATATGTCTCTTTCTGATATGGGATTACTCTGCTTGTGAATTTCCAACAATTCCTGCAAATCTTAAAGGCATCTATGATCACCGAAAGTCTCAAAAACAAGGCTCAACAAGAACCCTACTAGATCAAGACATTAGAGAAGCCTAGTAATAACAACCTATGAATCATTGTCATGCAAACCTAAGGTCCTACAAATGTTTCTATACTAAGGTCCATCGCAAGTACAAAGTGTTGTGTTCTGTATTATGCACTGCAGAAAAGAAGAAAATGTTAGAACCCGTTCACGGTACATGTGATATTTAATTATATCCTAATTAAGCTAGGGGGAGAACAATATATCAGACTTCCCTTCCTTTAGTTTCTTTCAAAATTCAAAGAAAAATATCTTAAACAACCAAAGATGCATTTTTTTCATCTGCATGGCCGAGACAATTGATATGGCCGTTAATAACTGAAGAGACCAACCCGAGTAGGCAGGTTCATCTAATGTTCAATATTATCATCCACCTCTTTCCTTCGACATTTTTAAGTATCATTTTTTAATTGTTGTTGAAGTGTAATTATATTTTTGTATGGCATTAATGAGCCAACTAACAATGTTGAAGGGTTCTTGGAAATTTCATTTGATACAAATTACGGGTGTACGTCAGGAAGCTTCCTCTTTACCTTTATCCAATTGCCAATGTATTTTATTGCCCTCAGGTAGAGCCAGAAAGTTTTGAGATTGCCTTTTCATTTGTTGAGATTAATGAGCAAGTTTCCAGGTTTACACTTTGATCTTGGCAAGAAAGCCAGAGGTTGCGCATTCTGCTCTTTGCCTCTTGTATACTCGCTTCTTACGTTGTTGCTTTTCTTCGTATAATCTTTTCTCTTTTATTTATAGATCTGCTGTACAAAGACTATGCTAGTCGACCACCAACTTATTTTCGCTACCAGTACGTCAAGTGGAACTTTGATCTATCATGCGAATGTAAGTTAAATCCTCTTTATCATTTATGATATGTGTAAGATTGGCATTTGGATATAAAAAGGTATTACAAACGTCTGTAGATTTATCAACAAAAAGCATCTGTAAATTGAAAGAGAGTTGCTACATTTAGTTGACATTCAAAGACTCCACATTCTAGCTTTTCTATTGGAACGTTACCGAGTAATTTAAGAATGTCGCTTCTTTAGTGCTGATCTTCTCCTTCGTATTTCGTACTTGACCCAAAACACGAAAATATGGGGCGCTGCATAGATTTGAAATAATGGCGTGACCGTCTTCTGCAGACTTAGCAGTCGATTTGAATGAAATGCATTTTTGTTTTCACTGCTGTTACAGCTCCAGAGATTTTGCCAGGACTCACAACACTCTTCAAATTCACAATTCCTGATTCTGCCAAGGTGAGAGAATTTCTGATAGACTAGTAAGCGATACCCTTGAAATGTACTCCACTGTCCACTCACAATGCATCAGATTATGATTTTAAAACACCAAATTACTTATTCTATAATTGCAAGAACAGGTGGAACTCCGATTCCTGCAAGAATATTCTGGGATTACGGCAGGAGTTGGGGTGAAGGCACATGAGCAAGGATCTTTTAATGGTACTGTTTATAATCCTGTTGTGAACTTGTCAAGTGTGATTGGAAGCACGTCTTTTTCCGTCACAACTGGCTTTGCCTTCGACGTATCAACAAGAACATTCGACGATATCAGTGCTGGTTTAAGCTTCAATAGCAACTTCCTTATCACTTCTTTGAATTTGTAAGCAGAACCCAATGAGCATTTGAGGCTACCCTTGAAGGTTTACCTTAACATGACGATTATCAATAAATGCAGGGATGACAAACTTGAAAGTCTAAAGGCTTACTTCTACCACGAGTTCGACCCCCTCACAAGGACTGCCATTGCAGCGGAGTTGAAGCAAGTTTTGTCGACAAATGCGACAACTTTGCTTACAATCGGCGGGCAATATGAACTGTTCCCGTTTTCGTTGATAAAGGCTCGTGTCAACTCAGAGGCCAAAGTTGGTGCATTTATCCAGTTCCAAATGTGGCAAAAGCTGCTCTTGGGCATCAGTGGGGAGGTAGATTTGAGAGCCACAAATAAGATGTCCAAGCTAGGAATTTCGATTGCGGCAAGAACCTAAAGCAGACAAACAGGGAAACCATTTAGTCATATTGCATGCAAATTTTTAGCTTCAGTCAACCCAGATCGGAGATTTTCTTCCAAGTACTAATTATAAATAGAAAAAAGTGGGAAACGGAAAATGTGAGGCAAAGTAGGAACCGGGGCAATTTTCTTTCTGAGCTATTTAGTATTGGTCCAAAGCCGCCAACTTCTACGACATAAAGTCTACATAAAATTGTTAATTTCCCTGCATTTGCATGTTGAGGTCGGAAGAATTCTGAAATACTAAAACATTGAAAATGCGTTCACGTAAAGAAACAAGTAATGAAAAAACAAAAAAAATGACGCATAGCTCTAACAGTAGGACGCATTAGGGTCCTAGTGCTAATTGGCATGTGTTAACTTAAAATTTATTATTAATTAGTTTAATTTTAATTGAGTTGCTATGTACAATATTTCACCAACATGAAGCATGAGTTCCTTCCTTACCATTCATAATGCCATTTAACAAAAAATGAAATCAGAACGTTCTTTCTTCTGTTTATGGCATCTCAAAGTACATAAAAAATACTTCAACAAGGATTTGGGCCCAATAAAGAAGCACTTGGACTGATCAAAGCACATTCAAGATAACGTCATCATACATCATTGAAACACGATGTGATGCCATAGTCTCGATTACTATAATAACAAATATCTATCATTATTGACTAACTTAATTTTAGTCAAACTATGTTTAATTCATTAACTTAAAATTACAAGACATCATTTGACTGGATGTGATGCTCAATCGTAGCACGAAATTCTGATCTCAAAATGGTGTTTTAATATTTTTTTCCCGTTAATTTCTTCATCATATTTATATGAATCTTATATAAATATATTAATGAAATTAATTGGCACAATGTTGAAATTGGTTAACATGAACAGAAGAACTGGACCTCTATATTATACTTAAAATTTTATTTAAAGGGGTCATTTTAATGAGTAATAACATTTTTAATGTGTAAAAGACTATTCCCCAAAATTTGGTGAATCGAGAGTTTAAGATGTACCAATTTTTACCTTGTAGAATTTATTCGCATACATTTAGAACAAAATAGGATTTAATTGTTAGTTAGATGCCATATTCGGTAATTGGAGCAACCTAACTCATTTCAATTAAAAATGTGAAATTTGTAGGATAAAGCTATCACCTATATGATTGGTGGTGAGAGAGAACTTGAGATTACGCAGACCATCCCACGTGTCAATTGGCATCACCAAAGAGAGTAAACAAACCAAGCCCTGTTCTCCGGAGATAGTTCAGTGTCCTCATCCATGGCGGTCACTCCACCATCTTCTTGGCCGGTAACTCTTCGGAGCCATCAAAATCACTTCCTCTCATCCAATAACCCTCATCTTCACCGACTGTTTTCTCCGAAACAGCCCTTAACGATCGTTGCCATGGCCCCCAAGAAAAAGGTGATCACCTCTTATATAAACATCCTATGTTTTAAGAGAGTTGAATTAAAGGAGTGTATTGTTTCGTATGGTTATGAACTTTTTTTTTTCTTTTTGGTTTCTTTAGGTAAATAAGTACGATGAAGGGTGGAAGAAATCATGGTACGGTGCAGGAATCTTCTACGAGGCAAGCGAAGAAGTGGACTTCGATGTCTTTAAGAAGCTAGAGAAACGGAAAGTCCTTAGCAATGTGGAAAAAGCGGGTCTTTTGTCCAAGGCTGAGGAGTTGGGAGTCACGCTTTCATCGATAGAGAAGCTGGGCTTGTTCTCTAAAGCTGAGGAGTTGGGGCTGTTGAGTTTATTGGAGAAGTTGGCGACAGTATCGCCGTCCACTCTTGCGTCGGCTGCGCTTCCAATATTTGTGGCGGCCTTGGCGGCGATAGTGGTGATTCCGGACGACTCGGCAGGTCTGGTGGTGGTGCAGGCCGTCATAGCTGGGGCTCTTGGGGTGGGAGCTGCTGGTTTGTTCGTTGGTTCTGTAGTTCTTGGTGGGATTCAAGAAGCTGATTGAGCCTAATAATCTCTTGTTTACTTCTATTTTTCTATAATTAGAGAACTCATTTAGATCATGTAAGTTTTGTGGTTAGATTCCTTTCAATTTCCTGTCAAGTCAGGCTTACCAGTAGGTGTATAGAATTGCTAATTAGCTTGTTTCTTATGTCGCCATGGCTGTGGCTGTTTAAGGTATAACTTGGCAGGAATGGAAATGACAGGGACATGACCATTTTCTCCATCTACTGTTTTAGTTCTTTATATATTCAAAATAAATTGGTAATGTTTGTATATTATCGAATTGATTTTTTGTTTTGTTAGAGACATCTAAAATGTATAAATAGTTTAACGCACATCACAAAACATACACACAAAAATACAGAAAGTATTTCTACATTTTTCTTAGTTCTTTATTTCTACATAATATCATATTCTCTTTTGTAAGAAAAGTTTAAATTATGGAGCCTTCTCCATTCTTTCTCTGCTTTTGTATTCTAGTTTCCTAAATCTGCTGCAAGAACAATTTGACATATATCAAATTACTTTTTGTCTTGTGCAGATCACAATGGTGTAAAATTCACCTCCAAACACTACTCCACCTGGTAGAACCTATAAATTATAACTGGTAGAATTTAACACAATTGCACTTTTACCAAACTTAACCTAACTTAACCATGATTTTAACAAGTCATGGAATCCTCCTAGTGTTTAAAATTTACCAAAAACGTGTTTTTAATCAGGTTGATTTTGCTAAAACAAACTAATCTATAGTTATGAATCTCATTATCTTTACTAGAATATGACACAGATTTAGCCATTCTCTTATCCCTAGTTTATGGATCCCCTTATTTCTCCACACACTTGAACATAGTTTATAACGTGAACATGGTCCTAGATTATGTATTTTGCAAAATCACCTCTTTCACCTTAACATGCTCATGTATTTAGCTCTGATTTTTATAAAGAAATAAGTCATAGGCCATGCATATATCATAGACTATGTTTACTTAAAGACTTCCAAGAAAATGCTCATATTCTTCCCAAAATATTTTTAGATTGTACCTGTGTATATAAGTCATACACAACAATTTTTGCCTTGACATATATACCTTTTGCATTATTTAAAATGTGAACCTTTTCCAATAAGATATAATTACATGCAATTAATTCCCATCTTATGAAGCCTTACACCCTGCACTATCAAACTCATCCATCTATCTTTCTTCTAACTTTCTCTAGTCTCCTAAAATACAGTTGGATCCCCATCACTAATGATAAGAGCATTTGTTAATAAATCTTCCTAATTATATCTCCTTCGTGGCCTAATGGTCCTCTCACTATATTATTAACGCATTTTTTGACATTGTATTATTAATGCATTTTTTGACATTGTTCTATCTCTTGAACTATAATTTCTAACCATGTTAGCATATGTCCTAGGATATTATAGTTTTATTTGTACTATAATAATCATGCTCTTTCTTAATTTTAGCATGTCATTTCCTTCGATTTTTCCTAACATATACCTTACCAAGCATATAAAACTTATAAAAATATACCTTCTTAAGTTTTTCACACTTCAATAACCCCTTTCTTATAAAGTTTCATCATCTATCACTTACTAAGATGACTATTTGTATGTTTTATTAACATTGTACTATCTTCCTTTGACTCAATTTTTGTAGTTTTTCCACCTATAATATGTTTCCTATCAGTTTGTATATTTTTTTTAGTTAATTTTAATCTTGGGTGTTAGAGTAATGCTTTAAAAGCAATCACCTTTAACACTTTTGTATAAATTTTATCTTGATTAATAAAATGAAAGGCAATTTTTCATTAATTTGATATTCATTTATTTATGAATTGATATCGATGTTAAATCGAATTAATGAAGTCCATGATACAAAACATAGCATGAAAGAAATCATAATGAGATCATGATAATGAGATCATGATAATGAGATTCCTATCATATGTAATTATGTTAGTATGTAAATTATCCCTAGTCATAGGATTAATAAGATATGACATTATTAATCCGGATAGGCTGACACATGTTATAGACTAACACATGTTATACTCATTGATTTGATCAAGCAGTGGATCTCACAAACTATAAGCATCAGATATTTAGAGTTAACATGTGGATGCTTACTAAGAGTAGTAATGAAATCGGATGACCCACTATGAGATTATCATATAGATGATCTATCAAATGTCAATGGTTAATCTCATCATAGCAATGGTGCAAATATACTTAGACTTGAGGCACTCAAGGATATCTTGGATACTGATCCTATGCTTTGACATCATTCCTTATTGCCTCAAGACGAGGTCGCTCATAGGGTGGTGATTGGGTATAGCTATTGGTTTTCAAAGATAATTGGGTAGCCAATAAAGAATTCACCACTTTTAATAGAAGGAGATGATACCCACAGCCTCTTATCGGGGTCATTACTCAAGAGTCTTTGGCCAGAGCAGTTATGCATTATAAAGAGAGTCTTTAATGACACATAGAGTAATGAGATCCCAGGATAAGAACTAACATCACTTGGACTAGATGTGATGTAGTCAGTTTAGTTGGAGTTAACACATAGCCCATACTCCAAACCAAGTGGGATATAGTATAGTGAAGCGAAAAATTACGAGATAATTATCTATGGAAAGGTTTGTAATTCAGATAATTAACTATCGAAGAGTTCTTGTGTTAATCTACTTATATTCCGATAAATTTGCATAATGAAACCCTTTATGATTTGCTTGAATTAGGAGTTATTAAGTGGCATAAAACCATCCATGATTTGCTCAAATTAAGAGTTAATTCAAGTGCCTAAAATAACTGAGAACCTAAAGGTTACACGCATAAAAGATCGGATGAAAAAAAAGTGTGTATGGTTGTTTTTAAGTAGGCCATGATCGTGGACTAAGGCTTGACAGATGTATATAAGTGAGTTCACTTATGTGAAAATAAGGGGGCTAACCAGTTCTTACACACTCAAGCGAGAGGATAGGAGGTCTAGAAGTGTTCTAGAGTGAGAGAGAAGTATATTGAGTCTTGTTCTTGTAATTTATGCAATTTTTGCATGAATCAAAGTGCATGTAACTTAATCTTGATCTTTCTCTCCATTTAAGCATCTACTTGAACTCGTCTAGTTTGGTGCTCAAACTACCCTTACACATCGTTTCTTCTTCATCTTTGCATATTCTTAGGTGATTAAGGAAGGGTTTGGTATTTGAAACAACTCAAACAAGGAGAAGAATCAAAAAAGGAGGAGAATGAAAAGGTACATGTACTAAAATTTCATGTTCATATAATGTGAGTATACATGCATATAAGTTTCTGGAAGTTTGAGGATGTCATGTGGTCAGAATTAGATTCCAACACTTCCTCTACATTGTCATGCATATGGTGCATGTATCCATGGCTAACCCAACAGTGGTATCAGAGCCAAGTTATGCATGTATTAGATGATGTATTGAACATGTGCAAAGTGTTTATTGGATTGTGACTAACATGCATGTTGATTTGGAAAACTTCGTATAAATTGTAGAAAAATTATCTTTCTCATTTTCTTTCACAAAAATGTTTATAATGTGTTATATCATGTTT
Organism: Erythroxylum echinodendron; assembly: GCA_027575705.1. Classification (NCBI taxonomy): domain Eukaryota; kingdom Viridiplantae; phylum Streptophyta; class Magnoliopsida; order Malpighiales; family Erythroxylaceae; genus Erythroxylum; species Erythroxylum echinodendron. The sequence continues at coordinate 31,815,557 of JANZXR010000006.1, forward strand.
CTATTAAAATAAATTTCAATTGAATGTCATTTTCTATTTTATTTCGAATTAATATCTAGTCTATTCATATGTTGGTTTCTGAGAATTTCTAGAAACTGAATGCATGTCCTTATTTTGAAAATTTTGTAATAATTCTAGAAAAATTTATTTCCTGATTTTCTTTCACATAAATGGTTATAAGGTGTTATGTTATGTTTCTATCAAAGGAAGAAACTATTGAATGTAAACTGCTATTTTATTACGGATTTGGTTGCAGCCTGGTGCATGTATAAAGTTCTGGGAAATTCTAGAAATCTGATGAACATGCATGCTTGTAAATTCCATATTAATTTTTATAAAAATTGTTTTTATGAATTTTCTACATGGGCATGCATGATAAGATGTTGCTACATGTATAAGATGTATGAAACTTGTTGTTAAAGTGATTATCTTATGCATGCATGATGTAAAATTTGACTAATGTTAGAAGTAACATGACAAGTGCCATGCACATGTGATATGCTGGCTTATTCCAATTTTTAATAAATAAATCCGAGGAATTAGTTTCTTGAATTTTTTTATTAGAAACATTTAGAATGTGTATAACATTCTGGAAATTTTCAAAAATAATTAAATTTGATTCAATTAATAAATCAAGTCAAAGTCAACATTGGTCAACTTTTTGAAAGTTGATGGAGTCGACTTGTTTAATGACTTATGGTGTATATGTTTTGGTTATAAGACCTTAATAAAGTTTTTATGAGATAAAAAATTTATTATTTTGATGGTAGTAGCATGGTTAGTGCATGTGCTTGAAATTAGGTTCCATAAATTTTCTAAACATCGGATCGATCTTTTTAGTATCTAGTAGGTTAAGTTACTTATCTTGATGATTTTGGTCGTCAAGATATTTTTGGCCAGTACTGAAATTGTTTAGATAAATTTGAGATGATCCAAGGATATTATAGATGACTAATTGATGTATAAAAAATTAGAAAACCCTAAGGATTAATTTAGAATTAATTCATATAGAGCATAGACTAGAAAAAGGCATGTGTACTAGAATTAAAGCGTTTAATTTAGACATGAAAATAATTGCTTTTTAGGGTCCCTAATTGAATCACACTCATAATTCGAATTAGCTGAGACTAAAACTAGTACCCAATTTGACTTAAGAGTTGAATCGAATCACGAACTTTTGATGCATAGTCAAGTCACAACCTCAATTAAGCCTCCTTTGTGGGATACATGCTTTAGATGCATTTTAAGGGTGGCTATAGACATAGGCTTAATTTAATTGAGTTTTCCATAATCTAAATATATATATATATGGTATATATAAAATATCATCTAAGTATTAATGATACCAAAGAACAAATCCCTAAACTGAAATACTAGGACTTACACCTTCCATTGATATGACAAGAACCGGAGTTCTTTTAGAGTTGGGTTATTGGGTAAACTCAAGCCCACTTTACACGAATATGTTCAAACCATGAAAATTAGATTTTCGAATTAATGGGTTGGTCCTAACTGGAAATGATGATTTTTTTGGGCAAACCCAAGGTTAATGTGGATAGAGGCGAAGTTGGGTTATATATACATGGGATGTATACAAATCAAGAGTTGATAACCCAATAAGTGTGTTAAATCAAAAGTTGATGGCATAAGTCGATAGTTGCATAACTTAATGCAATTGATATGAATGATACCTACAGATTGACCTAAGGTGGCTTGTTGGACAAACCCAAGGTCATTATTGGTGATATTGGATATTGACCTATTAAGAAAACTATAAGTTTTCTCGAATTTATAGTGAAGGCTATGGATTTGAATAAGAATAGTTGGACCTATAATGCATGTGATTACAGTCCTTATCGATATGCATTAGTGTACATTCTGACACTTTCTCTTGTTCTTCTAGGTTACTGAATCGTCACAATGTCTTCATCTAGTGTGAACTTACACTCTCTATTAGACTCCAACAAACTCACGGGACCTAACTTCTTAGATTGGCTATGGAATTTGAGAATTGTTCTCAAATTTGAGAAACTAAGATATGTCCTAGATGAACCACTTCCCGATTCCCCTGCTACTGATGCATCTAATGAGGATCAGAAAGCTTACAAGAATCTACCGGATGATAATGAGCAAGCTAACTGTTTAATGCTGGCCTTTATGTCACCAGAACTGCAAAAGTAGCATAAGGCTATGGATGCGCATACCATAGTCTACCATCTAAGGGAACTATTTGATGAGCAAGCTCGGTCTAAAAATTTTGAGACCTCGAGGTTGCTTTTTTGCTCTAAGATGGCTGAGAGATCATCTCCAGTACAGTATGCATTGAAGATGTATGGATACATTGAGAGGTTAGACAGTTTAGGTGTCGTAATAGATCATAAATTAAGTATAGACTTAATTCTGACTAGTTTGACTGATAATTATTCACAGTTTGCGCTTAACTATCAGATGAACAAAATATTTGCATCGATGCTTAAGCTGATTAATTTGCTCAAAACAGCTGAGCAAACTATTAAGAAAGACAATAAGGCTATGATGCTAGTGGACTCTCCTTCTGGTTTTCGCAAGAAGAACCAAAAGAAGAAGAAGAAATCCAAAAAGCCAGTGGCAGGTGTAGCCAAGAAGAAGGCAAAGGGGACAATATTAAAGGAGATATGCTTCCATTGCAGCAAGGAAGGACATTAGAAGAGGAACTGCAAAGCTTATTTAGAGTCGCTAAAGTAGAAGAAGGCATTAAATTCCCCACCGTCTACTTCAGGTATGTTATTTATCATTAAGGTTAATACCATTTCTAGTCATAACAATTGCGTATTATATGCCAGATATGGCTCACACGTATGCGTTGATATGTAAGGTCTCAGGAATAGTAGACCGCTCAAGAAGGGAGAAATGGACCTATGTGTAGGAAATGGAGTAAGAATTGTTGCATTAGCTATAGAAATATATGTTTTATATCTTTCTAGTAGGCTAGAGCTAATTTTGGATAATTACTATTATGTACCCTTTGTGACAAAGAACATTGTATATGTTTCATGTCTTAACAAAACGGGAATTCATTTAACTTTTTCAAGCAATAGTTGTTCAATTAAGTTGAATGAAATGTTTTATGATACTGCTACATTATGCAATGGTATTTACATATTAGATATGTATAATCCAATTTTAAATATCAATGATAGTAAAAGACAAAAACGAGATAACTTAAAATCATTTTACTTATGGCATTATCGACTTAGCCATATAAGTGAGAAATGAATCATTAAGCTACACAAGAGTGGTAGCTTGAGGTTATTTGATTATGAATCATATGACTCATGTGAATCTTGCTTATTAGGCAATATGACTAAATTACCTTTTAAAGGAAATGGTGAACGAGCGAATGGGTTATTAGACGTAACATATTCTGATATGTGTGGTCTAATGTCCATTCATGTCAGAGGTGGTTTTATGTACTTCATTACCTTTATTGGTGATTAGTCACGATATGGGTATGTGTATCTAAAGAGGTATATGTATAAACCAATTTAAATGTTCAAACAATTTAGACATGAAGTAGAGAAATAGCTTGGTAGAAGTATCAAGACACTTCGATTAGATCAACATGGTAAATACTTAAACGAGGAGTTTCAAAATTTTCTCGAAGCCCAATGGACTCCACCTTACACATCGTAACATAATGGTATGGCTAAAAGAAACCAAACCTTGTTGGACATGGTAAGGTAAATGATGGGCATAACAAATCTACCAAAATCCTTTTGGAGTTATGCACTCGAGACTGCTGTTTATATGACAAATAGAGTCCCTTCAAAAGCAGTTGAAGTTACTCTATATGATATATGGACTAAAAAAAAGCCCCATATTTCTCATATGAAAGTCTAGGGTTGTCCGGTTATGTGAAGCGGATTCAATCAGACAAGCTTGAAGTGAAATATGTTAAATGTCTGTTTATAGGATATCTTAAGGAAACAATTGGATATCAGTTTTATAATACTTTAGTACAAAAGGTGTTTATCTCAAAGAATGTTGTCTTTTTAGAGAAAGAGTTTTTTCTAAGAGAAGACAGTAGGAGAAAATTTGAACTTGATGAAATTCATAATACTCAAACAGACGCAAATCAATTACCTGAACCCAAAATTATTGTTCACGGAGATGAGACAACAGTTGAACTTTTTGACACACAAAATGTTCTTAGGTCAAGTAGGAAACGTAATGTTCTAGAGAGATATGGATTTCTCGTAAGTGAATAAGATGACGTATTGCTTATAGAGGACGATGAGCCTAAAACCTATAAAGAGGCTCTGAAGAGTTTAGAATCTGAAAATTGGCTTTAAACCATGAAGTCCGAAATAGATTCCACATTTGAAAACCAAGTATGGGCTTTGGTTGACCCACCCGAAGGGCTAAAACCTATAAGGTGTAAGTGGATTTTCAATAAGAAAATTGACATGGATGATAATGTGATTACCTATAAAGTAAGGCTAGTTACTAAAAGTTATCATCAAAGACAAGGAGTTGACTATGACGAGACATTTAGCCCCATAGCCATGCTTAAATCTATTAAAATACTCCTAGCCATTGTTGCTTATTATGATTATGAGATATGGCAAATAGATGTGAAGACAACTTTCTTGAATGGAAACCTAGTAGAGGATGTGTATAAGATACAACCTAAAGGCTTCATATCCAAAGATTAAAAAAAAGGGTATGCAAGCTTCAAAAGTCCATTTATGGATTGAAGCAAGTATCTAAGAGTTGGAACATCCAATTTGATGAGACAATTAAAGAGTTTGGTTTCTCACAAAATCCTAATAATCCTTGTATGTATTAGAAGGTTAATGGAAGTGCTATCATATTCCTTATGTTATATGTAAATGAAATATTACTAATACGAAATGATGTCTCAAGTTTACAGCCAGTCAAAACTTTTGTACAAATTTTATTTTGATTAATAAAGTGAAAGGCAATTTTTTATTAATTTGATGTTCATTTATTTATGAATTGATATCGATCTTAAACCGAATTAATTAATTCTATGATACAAAATATAGGATGAAGGAAATCATGATGAGATCAAGATAATGAGATTCCTATCATGTGCAATTATATTAGTATTTAAATTATCCCTAGTCATAGGATTAGTAAGATAAGACATTATTAATCTAGATAAACTAGCACATATTATACTCATTGATTTGATTAAGCAGTGTATCTCTCAAACCCTAAACATAAGATGTTTAGGCTTAACATGTGGATACTTACTAAGAGTAGTAAGTATATCAGATGACCTGCTATAAGATTATCATATGGATGATCTATCATGTAACACCCCATTATCTTAGGGTACGCACCAGGACACCCGTAGGTCATTCCGATACATATCCTATGATAAGGAAGTGCTACGTCCAATCACTACAATACTCCACATGGCATCATATACATTTAAATAATAAAACCATTAATCATAAATCAAAAGATTTTTAAAACCAAATTCTTCCTCTTTTCATCACTCAAAATCAACAGTTTTATACAGCAAATGTACAGTCTGTACATACAGAAACCCTAATACAGACACTATGAAAGAGGAAGAAATACATCAACTATCTAGGTCATCCCAAA
>JANZXR010000006.1:31840703-31852416 GCA_027575705.1 Erythroxylum echinodendron
TTATAACAATTTTTAAAACTAAGTAGAAAATTAATAAAAATAAAAATAAAAAGGAAAATGAAAATAAAAATAAAATTAAGAAGAAATTAATAATAATAAGGAATTTTATAATAATATATAAAATTAATAATAATAAGTAGAAAATTAATAATAATTATTATTATTAATAATAAGAATAATAAAATTAATACGAATAATAAATTTAATAATAAGAAGAAAAATAAAGGTAAAAATAAAAATAATTAATAAAAATAATTATTTTATAATAATAAGGAATTTATTAATAATAAAAATAAATAATAGTAGTAGTAGTAGGAGGAGGAGTAGGAGTAGGAGTAGGAGTAGGAGTAGGAGGAGGACGAGTAGGAGTAGGAGTAGGAGTAATAGTAGGAGTAGTAGTAGGAATAGTAGGAGTAGGAGTAGGAGTAGGAGTAGCAGTAGTGGTGGTGGTGGTAGTAGTCGTAATCGTAGTCGTAGTCGTCGTAGTCGTAGTCGTAGTAGTGGTCGTAGCAGTAGTAGTAGTAGTAGTAGTAGTAGTAGTCGTAGTAGTAGTAGTAGTAGTAGTAGTAGTAGTAGTAGTAATAATAAGAAGAAGAAGAAGAAGAAGAAGAAGGATATTTTGGTCTTTTTGTTAGTTATTAATTTGTCATTCCAAGTTTATAGGATATTTTGGTCTTTTTGTTAGTTATTAATTTGTCATTCCAAGTTTATATTTTCAAACCAAACACTAGAATAGAAATTCTTTATCTATTCCATTCCTTTAACCAAACAAAATAATACATATTCTATTATATTCCTCTTCTTTTCTATTCCTCATAATAACTATTCTATTCCTTATTTATTCCATTCCTTGAATCAAACAGGCAGTAAGTTGTTACCTTCTTAACATCCAACAAGAGTTGTTATTGAATAATTTTATTTTCAACAATTGAAAAATAGAATTATTGCTCTCTGTGAGCAATATATCTTTGCATATTTTTACTGAAGAGGACAATTATACTCCCATTAAATTTTTTGTAGATATGATAAATTTACAACCACTTCTAAAGTAAACTGTTTGAATTTATCATAAAAGTAAATCTTTGAATGTTCCGTAATTTTTCAAGTATATATCAAATGCATCAACAAAGCCGTTAATTTTAATTGGATGCTGATTGTTTACCAACTCTTGCGAATCTTTCCTCCTTTTTTTTTTCTTCGAAAGCGAAATAAACAATACAAGTCTATCGGCTATTTTTATTTAGGATACAGAAAATAGAAAATTAAAAATTAAAAGTTTGAAGCCACGATGGAGTAGATGTTTTGTAGAGAAACTGGGCTTTTGGTACTGGTGAAGTGAATGGCTTTAGCAAGAATGGGCTCACATACGGACTTTTGATAGGATCATTCCTTGGAACTCCCCTGTAATCACCTGGGTCATCTCTCCATTTTGATCATAACACCTAGTAGCTAACTCTAGCTTCAACAACTTGTTCACCTTTACTGAACTGCACTAAATGTCGTTATCCATTTCAGTCTATAATCGGCTATAAAATATTAGTTTTGTTCACAGCCAAGGAGGACCTAAAACGTAGGGCAAATGCTGACCATGGACCATGTCCTGCGTAGAGCTTGTGAAGACAAGGATCATGCGTTATGCTAGAATAGATCATAGGCAAGTTATGGGGTCCAATGCCACAGGGACCATTAGTCGTTTTCTTTGTCCGTTCCTGAATAGCCTAATTTGGCTGAATTATCATTTCATTTTCTTGGTTGAAGCGTCTCCAGACCTCGTAGCTAATACAAATAATATTACGGAGCTCATTGTATATTTCATTGTTTTGAAAGCTACCTGTTGTTTACACAAACAATTCCTAATTCTAAGTTACAGTCATATACAATGCCAAACTTTAGTGCAAAGCTGACGGTAGAATTCCAAACCCTAACAATATAATAATGAAGCATACGAAACTAGTAGTTCTTCTCAAAGTTTTGGGCATACATCAGTGGAAATTTTGAGTGAAAAACATTACAGAGAGTTCGACAAAAGTCATAACATCAGCATTTTAAGTGCTGCTTCATTGCTGACACGATATCAACTACACGTGAACTCTTACTTGCATGTAGTTTCAGTTCCAATATAAGAAGTAAAGTTTCATCTTTAATCCCTTGGATGAGTAGAACTTTATAAATTTAATTTGATGAATATTAAATTATGAATGACTTATACGACTTGGCATTACAATTAAGTCAATATGAATAGATTCAATTGTGAGGGAGAGATGCTAAAAGTTCACAAACAAAATTATCTCACCTTCTTATTTTAGAAGTTCATGACATGCACAATACTTAAGGCCAAAGAATTTAGAGCCTTAATAGTATTTCTAATTTTTTTCATAATAATTTAGCTATTTTCTTTACGACCCTTCCCACTTTTTTATTAATTCTAAGCTTTAGTAATACTTGGTTATTTTATTATCTACTAATAAGAAAGTAAGAAAGTTCTCTACTTTACTTACTTATTTCTCATTTTAATAAATACATAGTAAGCATGAATCATATTATAAATAAAACATTAAAAAATAAAAACAAATAGAGATAATAAAGAAAATTAAGTTAATAAAACACAGAGATAGAATATTATAGTTTGATAGTCGATAGAACCAATATGATCACGATGACAACGATGGTAATAATAAACACAAATATAAATATTATAACTTGATAGGTGATAGAAAAAGAGACTCAATGGAAGTTGTTTTAACAAATGGAGTTGACTGCCTTGCATTAGTAAAGTAAAGGATTCCTTTCACTAAAACTACAAAAAAAAGAAAATAAAGGCTAACCCTATATACATATGTTATACAGATGTACTGAATTCCTATCTTAAATGACAACAGGCATCCAGAATCTTCTTATCATTTTTTCCATGATTTCGAAAATTTAGAGTCGATATAAATTCTCCCAACTTATGGCCCACTATATGATCTGTTATATAAATAGGTAAATGTTCCTTTCCATTATAGATAGCAATAGTATAGTCGATCATTGTAGGTATAGTGGTAGATGTTTGGGACCTCGTTGCTAGGATTTCTTTTTCTACCTTTATGTTAAGTTTATTTATTTATTTTAATAAATGATTTGCTAAAAAAGGATTTTTTTTAGTGAACATGCCACAGTCAATTTCTCTTCTTTTTTTTTGAAAAGACAAAGAAACAAATTCTATTTTCTCTCCTGTTTACTACGACGACGAAGAATCAAATTATCACTATATTTATTCCTTTTTCTACTTCTTCTTCCAAGTGCAGGATAACTCCAAAGGGTTGTGGGTTTTTTTCTACCAACTGGGGCCCTCCCTTCACCACCCCTATAGGGATGATCTATAGGGTTCATAGCTACTTCTCTTACTACATGATGCTTACCTAGCTAACATTTAGATCTCTACCCAAACTTTTTTGGTTCACCCCAACATTTCCTACTTGTCCGACTGTTTCTGAGTAGTTTTTGGATATTAAACTAACCTCTCTAGAAGGTAATTTTAACGTGGCCGATTTTTCCTCTTTTGCAATCAGTTTTACTACAGCACCTGCCGCTTTAGCTAATTGTCCACCCTTTTCAAGTGTAATTTCTATGTTATGTATAGTCGTGCCTAACGGCAGAAGTAGATTCTTCTTTTTGATAAATCAAAACCTCTTACTAAACTGTACAAGCTTCTTCCAATCATAATCTTATAACTTTCTTATAACTTATAATAAGAACAAGAAATCTTCCTTGATAAGTCCCTTTACCCCTCATTCTTCGGGATTCAGAAATATTTTTTTCCAAGTTTGAATTTGTTCATTTGGAATTTGGGCTCTTCTACTTCATTTTTATTTTTATTTATTCTTTTTCTTTTTATTCATTTTTATTTATTTCTTTCTTTTTCTTTTTTATTATAATTCTATTATCCTCTTTTTTGACTCCCTTCCATAATTCCTTAAGTCTCATAGGTTTGATTTGATCCTGTAGAATCAAACACATTTTCTCATTAAGTGAAGGGTACAAAAGTTCAGATTAATTTTTCGATAAAAAAAGGTATTATGTGAAATCTTCGGTTTTTCCCTCTTTCACTATCCCTATCCCATATATACAATATTTAAATCAATAGAGAACCTCTTCTTCTATATCTATATGAATCAATATTATTACATTCCAATTCCTTCTCGACACCTCCTAAGGAAAACCCCAAATTAGAACCCAAATTGACGGATTAGTGTGAGCTTATCCATATGGTTATGATCTCTTCAAATAGGAATCCATTTTTTGAAAGATCTTAGCTTTCATTCTTGGGTAGGTCTCTAATATCCTTTCGATGACCTATGTTGTATTGAAGGGATATCTATCTGATCCGATTGATTGCTGAACCGATTGATTGTGTAAAGCACATGGCAGCAACAAAACCAGGGAAAATATACAGAAAGACAATTCTTTTCTTTCTATTATATTTTCTATTCTATTAGTAGTAGTTAGTGATTCTGGCTTAGTGAGTCCTTTCTTTCGTGATGAACTGTTGGCACAATCCTACATTTTGTCTCTGTGGACCGAGGAGATGGGAGAAGAGGATTGTACCGTGAGAGAAGCAAGGAGGTTAACCTCTTTCAAATAGACAACATGGATTCTGGCAATGCAATGTAGTTGGACTCTCATGTCGTTCCTAATGAATCATCCTTTCCACGGAGTATAGCAAGTTAAAAATTCTGTCTCGGTAGGATAGACATGTATTTTATTTCTATTATTATGAAATTCATAATTCATAAATGAAGTAGTTAATAAATGAATAGTTAATAGTGGGCTACCACTAGCCTTTTTTTGTAGTGACAAATCTTGTATGTGTTCCTAAGAAAAAGAATTTGTCCATCTCAACAATTAAGAGATCCATTCGAGGAACACGAGGACTAGTTGAAGTAATGAGCCTCCTGCTATTGGGAGGCTCATTACTTCAATTAAGATAATGAAAAATCATTTCATCTTTTTAGTTGGAACTTTGGGTGGTTCGCGATTGATTGATTTATTCCTTTTATGCATGCAGAAGAAGAAGATTTACATTTAGAAAAAAAAATTAACACAAGGTTACTTTACCCCTTTTACTGTTCATGATAGATTGGCGAAATTAAGGAAAAATAAAAAACAAATAGTATTGAAATATATTTTTAATGACAAATCAGAATTGACTCCTGAGATCTATAATTTCCTAAAAAGGTCCAATATACATACATTGTCAGACCTTTTGAATACCAGTCAAAAAGACCTTGCAAAAATTGAACATTTTCGCATAGAAGATATAAAACATATATTAGGCATTCTAGAAACAGAAAAGCATTTTGCAATTGATTTACCAAAGAATTTATTCTAAATCCATTGGATTTATATTTATTTTCGTCTTTTGAATTCAATAATTGAATTCAATTCAAATTGAATGGTTAAATTCAAAAGTCTTTACAGAAAGATCTATATTTCAAATACTTCGTACAGTACCCAATAAGTTATTGGGTGTTCTTTTAATAGTTTCAGTATCTGTGGGATTATTAACATTACCCTTTTTTGGAGAATGTTAACAAATTCCAAAATCTATTTCGGCTTCCAGTTGTGACAACCGTCTTTTTGATTGGTACTGTAGTAGCCCTTTAGTTAGGTATTGGAGCAACATTACCTATTGATAAATCCTTAACTTTAGGTCTATTTCAAATTGATTTGATTGTAAAATCAAATATTACGACAGTGTATCTTAGGAATGGTCGCTTCAAAGTGAATTATCCCTAGATTAAACATTTATTTAATTAACTTATTGATTTATTTTGCCCGTAGAAATTGTCTACCTGAGACTGTCCCTTGGCCCGTAGGTCCTGACAAGATTAGAATTCAAGCTCTTCGAGAGTAGTATCTCATTGATGGCTTAGACAATGAAAAATCATTTCATCTTTTTAGTTGGAACTTTGGGTGGTTCACGATTGATTTATTTATTCCTTTTATGCATGCAGAAGAAGAAGATTTACATTTAGAAAAAAAATTAACACAAGGTTACTTTACCCCTTTTACTGTTCATGATAGATTGGCGAACTTAAGGAAAAATCAAAAACAAATAGTATTGAAATATATTTTTAATGACAAATAAGAATTGACTCCTAAGATCTATAATTTCCTAAAAAGGTCTAATATACATACATTGTCAGACCTTTTGAATACCAGTCAAAAAGACCTTACGAAAATTGAACATTTTCGCATAGAAGATATAAAACATATATTAGGAATTCTAGAAACAGAAAAGCATTTTGTAATTGATTTACCAAAGAATTCATTCTAAATCCATTGGATTTATATTTTTTTTTCATCTTTTGAATTCAATAATTGAATTCAATTCAAATTGAATGGTTAAATTCAAAAGTCTTTACAGAAAGATCTATATTTCAAATACTTCGTACAGTACCCAATAAGTTATTGGGTGTTCTTTTAACAGTTTCAATATCTGTGGGATTATTAACATTACCCTTTTTTGGAGAATGTTAATAAATTCCAAAATCTATTTCGGCGTCCAATTGTGACAACTGTCTTTTTGATTGGTACTGTAGTAGCCATTTGGTTAGGTATTGAAGCAACATTACCTATTGATAAATCCTTAACTTTAGGTCTATTTCAAATTGATTTGATTGTAAAATCAAATATTACTACAATGTATCTAGGGAATAGTCGCTTCAAAGTGAATTATCCCTAGATAACATTTATTTAATTAACTTATTGATTTATTTTGCCCATAGAAATTGTCTACCTGAGACTGTCCCTTAGCCCGTAGGTCCTGACAAGATTAGAATTCTAGCTCTTCGAGAGTAGTATCTCATTGATGGCTTAGACAAACCTCCTCCCCCCTCTCCAAGGTGGGGTCCTTCTTCGCCTAAGCTGAGCAGGAAAGGCCCAAAGCCAATCCCCAGGAATAGTGAAACTTCATAGAGTTTTTCTGTCCAGGTGCAGATAGTTCACATCTTTATAGACATGTCTATTTCACCAAGCCTCTCTCCGAGATAGTGCCTAGATCGTTACACCTTTCGAGCAGGTCAAAACTTACCCAACAAGGAATTTTGCTACCTTAGGATCGTTATAGTTACGGTCTCCATTCACTAGGCCTTCGGTCGCGTCTTCCCTGTCATCAGGTCACCAATTTCCTTGACCATCCAGCACTGGGTAGGCGTCAGCCCCTATACATGGTCTTACGACTTTGCAGAGACCTATGTTATTGATAAATAATCACCCGGGCCTGATCACTGTGACCCTCTTTGTTAGGAGGCACCCCTTTTCTTGAAATTATGGGGCTATTTTGCCGAGTTCCTTAGAGAGAGTTGTCTCTCCCCTAAGTATTCTCTACCTACCCACCTGTGTCGGTTTCGGGTACAGGTACTCTTTTGTTGAAGGTTGTTCGAGCTTTTCTTGGAAGTATAGCATAGGTTACTTCAGCGTTGTACGCCTGGTACTCGACCATTGGCTCAAGGTATTTTCTCTACCCCTTCTTATCCTGAAAAAGTAGGGACACCGTGTGTCCTTAAATTGATAACCATCTTTCGGCTAACCTAGCCTCCTTCATCTCTCGGGATCAACGAGTAGTAGTACAAGAATATTCACCTATTGTCCATCGACTATACCTTTTGACCTGATCTTAGGCCCTGACTCATCCTTCGTGGACAAACCTTGCGGAGGAACCCTTAGGTTTTCGGGAAATGGGATTCTTTCTAATGTTTGCATTACTCAAGCCAACATTCTCGCTTCTGTTTCATCCACTCCTGCTCGTGCGGATGCTTCCCTCTAAGGTGAAATGCTCCCCTACCGATGCATTTTACATCCCATGGCTTAGGCAAATCACTTAGCCCCATTCATCTTCATCACAAGAGCACTCAATCAGTGAGCTATTACAACTCTTTTAAGGGTGGTTGCTTCTAGGCAAACCTTTTGGCTATCTCTGCACCCCTACCTCCTTTATCACTAAGCGGTCATCTAGGGGCCTTAGCTGGTGATCCGTGCTATTTCCCTCTCGACGATGAAGCTTATCCCCCATCGTCTCACTGGCAGACCTTAACCCCTGGTTTTTAAGGTCATATCTAGTATCAAAAGTTTATCTCGATTTGGTGCCGCTCTCGTGGCCCACACAAAAACAGTGCTTTACCCCTAGATGTCAAGAAGCCCTTTTACCATTCTGTATAAATGCGCTACTTTATTTATACAGCTATGGTAAAGGGGCACATTCAATCCTTGTTCTTCCGTTAGTTCCTAGTTCTTCTCTTCATCACACGGGGTAGAGCAGTTTGGTAACTCGCAAGGATCATAACTTTGAGGTCACAGGTTCAAATCCTGTCTCCACAACATTCTTTTTTTACGAAGAAAAAAGATTATCCTTATTCACTTAACTGTTAATTAATTAATTAGCAATTTTTTGTTGGAGAATGGGAGTGAAAGAAAAGAGGGGGGACTATACTAGACTATGTTAATAGAATAGTATCATGGTCAAATATACTGATTCTTTTATCCTATTAAAAAAAGTACTCTAGTAAATAAAGCACTTTTGGCAGATAGTGGGAATCGAACCCGCGTCTTGTCCTTAGCAAAGAGAAATTTTACCATTCAGCTATATCCACATTTTTTCTTAGTTTTTGATATATAGTGTCTGTATCATATTTGTGAATAACTATACTAGATTTCTTTTTCACAATGAGGACTATAATTACTATAATCTATAATAGCATTTATTATTATATTATTATTATATAAATATATATAATAAAATTCTATAGAATATTTATTTTTCCATTTTATTATATTACATTTTCTATTACATTACATTATATATTATATTACATTATAGAATATACATTATAGAATACATTCTAGTAGAAATATATATATATATATATATAATAATATCTATTTATAGTTAAACCTTTTTTTGTTAAATCTAAATCCATTTTCATTTTATAGTTAATCTATTTTATAGTTAAATAGGTAAATCCATTTATAGTTGTAATAATCTATTTATACTTATAATGGTAATAGGTAAATTTAGAATAATCTAGTTATGCTAATAAATTATAAGGATAACGATTTATATAATTAATGTATTTATATAATTTTGATTAATTTATAGTTATAGTTTATTTAATTTAACTTTTTTATATCTTATCTATTTTAGTTTATATATATCTTTATTATATTCTAATTATTTCTATATATAATAATTGTCCGTATACAATATATATCTATATATAATAATTATCTAAATATAATAATTTATGTAAACTAATGAAATCCGCTTTGTTTACGAACAAAGAAGCTATAAATTAACTAAGAATCTCATGGAGAGTTCGATCTTGACTCAGGATGAACGCTAGCAGCATACTTAACACACACAAGTCGGATGGGAATCGGTATTTCCAATGGCAGACAGGTGAGTAATGCGTAAGAATTTGCCCTTAGGAGGGGAACAATAGCTAGAAATGGCTGCTAATATCCCGTAGGCTGAGGAGCAAAAGGAGGAATCTGCTTGAAGAGGGTCTCGCGTCTAATTAGCTAGTTGATAAGGCAACAACTTACCAAGTCCATGATCAGCAGCTGGTCCAAAAGGATGATTAGTCACACTGGGACAAAAACACGGTCCAGACTCCTATAAGAGGAAGCCGTGGGGAATTTTCAATGATGGGCCTGACGGAACGATGTCGCGTGGAGGTAGAAGGCTGCCATAGTAAAGTAGCAAATTTTTGAGATAGAAAATAAAGTTTTAGTAAATAAAGGGAGAGTTGCATAGCTTTAGTAAGGTAGTAGATGCTTGAGGAGCTTTGGTAGGTGAACAAAAGAAAGCTTTAAAGAAGATGGGTTGGGGGAAAAGAAAGTCGGCAAAAAGAAGAGTAGAAAAAAAATAAAAGAAAAGATCTTTCAAACAAAAGAATTCCTTACCGCTCTACCTTAGGTGTATTTATAGGCATATAAAGGTTAAATTTCGAAAATTTTAATACAGTTTTAGAATTGTTGGTAGTCTTGAGATTCCACTGGTATCTCGACAAGTTTTGCGTCATTTTTCTTACTAACATTTTTTTCAAGTCCCTAAATAGGATTATATCAAATTCATATCTTTAACTATCAAAGCCCAATTTTTATCGGTTTTCAAAGTTGGTATAAATTGAGATTTTAATAGTTGTTTCAATGTCTCGAAATATGTTCTTCTATTTTAGCTACTGTTAAGAGCAGGGGCAAGCCTAGCCTAGCCTGGCTCGGTTTTAAACTGAGATTTTGAAAGCATGTATTGACCAACCATAATGTTTGTTCCAAGAACTATTTCTTTCTAAAAACAACAACATCAGGCATTAGTCGAACAATACCCTCCATTTGGTCGATTGATGGGCATTTGTTTAACTAATGTTAAGGCATCGATCATTTTAAATATTTATGTATAGAAATTAAAACATCATTGTCGTTTTGTAATAGAATAACCTTTTGCGTTAATTAAACTAGTTGCCAATTTATGTGGATTGCTTTATACCAATCATAAGACATTAGGAAAAGCAGTCTTTTAACCCTGAAGTTAAAAGTTATATATCGAGTAGACAAATATAGTGAAAGAAATAAATAAAGCATTTAAGGCTAGGCCAACGATCAAATATAAGAATTGTGAATCACCGAACAAAAATCTTATATACTCTTTTAATACACCTCTAATGAGTGTATAGAACAGACTTAATTTGTTTATCTTTCTTCAAGCTTGTGGGCTTCAGACTTATATAGGAGCCCTAACAATTGAAAAGGACAAGATCAATTAAGATAAGGTTCATCCACATATGGATGTAGAGTGCTAACAAAAGACTAATTAAGCTTATTAGTTAAGTTAAAACTAAATTCTACAAGGATAATTAGAGTCCAACTTTACTTCGTAGAGGATTGTCTATAAAACAGATACATAAAGATAAGTCCTTAAAGCCATTATCATTAAGTTTAAGATTTCTTACATACATAACATCTTTAATTCTCTCTAGCTTGAGTGTCGATGTTTCTTTATTAGGAATGCACTAGGTGCTGTAATTAATTATCTTTGCAGGCATGTAGACTTAAGATTACATCTCAACATTTAGTCTACATTATTTGGTACCATTTGTGGGAATCGTTTTTGAATTTTTTAAAATATTTTTACTTAATAAAATCTCAAAATAGCTTACTCTCACCCAAGAAAGAACAATGAACACCCATACAAGCCATCTATCTGCCATCCTTAATATGAAATTAACATCCATGAATCTTTTTAAACCAGCAGTCAACTCAGGGAATAAAATATTAAAATTCAAATATTGTAACAAGAAGTTAACCAATTGATGTAAGAAGTACAAGAGACCAACACGTCACAAACTTCATAAGAAATAGCCCAATTAGAGATATAAATTTGGGCCCGACCCAGCATGCGGTTAACGAATTTGGCCTAATTTGACCAACCCACGAGCCGGGCCACTGACCAAGGATGTATGGCCCATGGATCGGCGGGCCGGGCCACGGGCTGGGAGTGGACGAGCCACGGGCCGGCCCGTGGCCTGTGAAATAGTGGATGGGTCGAACTGCAGGCTGGTTCGACCGGTCCAGCCCTTGGCCTGTGGCCGCCTACTACAAAAAAATTAATTATTTATTAAAATAATTAATAAATAATTTAAGTAAGTTAAAAATTTGTAATTAATGTAATTCA
>JANZXR010000006.1:31879416-31897944 GCA_027575705.1 Erythroxylum echinodendron
ATTATTATTATTATTATTATTATTATTATTATTATTATTATTATTATTATTATTATTATTATTATTATTATTTGTTGGGAAAACAGACGAGAGGTAAAGCTTGTCTAAGAGAAAAAGAAGGTGTATTTACCTATTCTGAATCTGTGCGGAATAGGCAAAGATGGGGAGAGGGATCTTTGGCTAATTTGCTCTATGCGCTAACGTTTAAGAATAATTATTCCAGGGGTCTTTTGCAACCAAATAAAGGAATATGTAATAAGTAGAAATAGGAGGGTAATAGAATTCCTATTACCTTCAACCAAACAGCCCATGAATATTAACAAAGCTGATGTTGTGATTCCAATGATGAAACCACTACAGGAAGTTCAACTAGAAAATGTTAATATAACTGCTTTACTTGTGCTAGTTTCAAAAATATAAAATCAAGAGGACAAAAAGGGGGGAAAAAGAAGTATAACTCAAAGAAGGAGCATTGGAATCAAGATGTCCATGTTAAGGAGAGCTACTTCAAACTAATAGACTATTCAGATTGGCAGTAGTAAAATAAAGGGAAAAAGTCAACCCAATCAAAAAGTAGTAGAAAACATTACGCATTGTCCCTAAGAAAAGCCAAAGAGTCTCAAAGAAATCGAATCAGTTTGAAGTTTTTTATTAAGTGCTATTATTCTTCGCATCAACAGTCAAGAGGATTCTTAAGCTGAAAATGTACTTTTGGGATAAATTCCTAAGAGGTTAAATAAAATTGTACACCCTATTTCATAGGTCATAAATCTATATTCATAGATCTCTAAGAATTTCACAAAATTAAGACAAAGATTTATTTCACTTTGATGAAATCTGAGTATTGAGAGTAAAAAACTCTGTATTGAATTCTATCACTATATAATGTACATTGATTCTGCTTATATAGATGAGAGAGAAAAATACTGAAAAAATTAACTAACTGCTATCTAACTAACTATACAGCTGATAGTTCAACTAGAATTACAATCAAGAAGAAGAAGTAGGATTACGTGTAGTATAATAAATAAAAACAGCTAGCTAAGAAGACTTAAGCTAAGACTTCAACATCCCCCCCTCAAGTTGGAGGTTGGGGAAAAGAAACCAACCCCAACTTGGCAAGAAGTGTGCGAAAAGAAGGAAGAGGCAGAAGCTTTGTAAAAATATCCGCCAGCTGTAAGCCAGAAGGAACATGAGTAGGAGCGATGAGACCATCCTTGAACTTCTGTCGAACAAGGTGACAATCTATATCAAGGTGTTTAGTTTATTCATGAAAGACGGGATTCTTAGCGATATGTAAAGCAACCTTATTGTTATAATATAAAGGAATCGGAAGAGGACGATCAATACCAAAATCACATAGCAAAAAAACAATCCATTGCAACTCGCAGACAGTAGAGGCCATGCTACGGTATTCAGCTTCTGCCGTGGATCAAGAAACAGTAGCTTGTTTCTTGGATTTTTAAGAAACGAGAGAGCTACCAAGATGAATGCAAAAACCAGTAACAGAGCGATGTGAATCACAACAAGCTGCCCAATCAGCATCGCAAAAAGCAATGAGATAAAACGGGAAATCGCTAGGATAAAAGAGACCAGTGAAAATAGTATTCTTGAGATAACGAAGAACATGGTGAGTAGCATGCCAGTGATGCTCACAAGGAGTATGAACAAATTGGCTTAGACGTTGAGTAATAAAAGCGAGATCCGGCCGTGTCATGTTGAGGTAAAGAAGGCGGCCAATCAGTCTATATTTCTTAGGATCAACCAAGGGTGGACTACCATAGGCAGATAAGTGATAGGAGGAAGCAAGTGGTGTCGAGGCTGGTTTAGTACCCAACAAACCAGTATCCTTAAGAATATACATGATATATTTGCGTTGGTGAAGATAGGTCCCTTGATCAGAGCGAGCTATTTCAATGCCAAGAAAATAATGAGCATAACCCAAATCCTTGATAGTAAATTCACGGTTCAAAAATATTTTAACAACAAGAATATCATCCTCATAAGGTCCTATAATAAGAACGTCATCCACATAGACGATGAGAGCAACAAAATGAGAACCATTGGTCTGGATTAATAGACAAAGATCATGCAAAGATTGGCGAAACTCAAACTGTGTTAGCTTAGTAGTGAACTCAGTGTTCCATTCACGAGAAGCTTGCTTCAGCCCATATAAGGATTTAACAAGTTTATAAACTGGCCAGGTTGATGTTTACGGTAACCCTCTGAAGGATGCATGTAAATAGTCTCATGTAGGAAACCATGCAAAAATGCATTATTGATATCAAGTTGATGAATACTCCAGGCTTTGGAAGTGGCTAAGGCCAAAAATATACGAACTGTAACCTGTTTAGCTACTGGAGAGAAAAAATCAGTATAGTCTAATTCAGCTACCTAATTATATCCCTTCGCCAACAAGCGTGCTTTAAATCTGTCCAACGATCCATTAGGTAAATACTTGATTTTATAAACCCATTTTGATCCGATGGCTTTCTTTCCAGGAGGAAGAGAAGTGAGCTCCCAAGTCTGATTTTTTTCTAAGGCATCTAATTCATCATGCATTGCCTGAACCCATCTAGGATCAGCACTAGCTTGTTTATAAGTTGCAGGTTCCGAGTTCATAGATAAATTGGCCATAAAACTGATATATGATGGATCAAAAACAAAAGTAGGAAGAGATGTATTCAAGGGATAAGGCTTACCTGCAGCAACCTTAAACTGAGTAGGAATAGTAATCCTGTAACCACACTGGTTTGGTAATAGGTTGAATGCTTCGTCAAAGAGGTGCAGAAGAAGAAATGTTATGAGATATGGAAGAAGAGGGTGAAATATGATCCTGAGTAGATGGAACTGTTTCAGCAGAAGGTGAATCCATAAGAAGTGGTAATCTGGTAGAAGATGGAGATTTTGGTAAAATGTTTGTATTTTGATCATCAAGTATAGGTATGGGTAAGGAACCCGAAATGGAATCTGACGATTTGAAGGGAAAGATGGACTCATGAAAATGCACATCTCTACTGATAAGAATTCTATGTGCAGTAAGATCATAGACCTTAAAAGCCTTTTGTCTAGGTTGATATCCTAAAAAAATACACTTGAAATCTTTAGTATCAAATTTGTTTCTGTAGGGAAAGGTGATTGTGGCATAACACAACACAAGCATCCAAAAACTTTTAAAAATGCATAATCAGGGTCTTCCATGAAGTAACTCATAAGGAGTCTTCCATTGAATAATAGGAGAAGGAAGTCAGTTGATTATGAAAGTGGACATAAGAATGGACTCTCCCCAGAATTTCTTAGGTAAGTTGGATTGAAAAAGTAAGGCTCTAGCAATTTGTAAGAGATGTCTATGTTTTCTTTCCATAACCCCATTTGGTTGAGGAGTGTAAGGACATGATTTTTGATGGAAAATCCCTTTAGACGAGCGGACATTCATGAGACAAAAATTCTATACCATTTTCTGATCTTATTGTTTTTATTGTAGTATTGAACTGATTTTGAACCAGGCGAAGAAAGTGTTGAAGGATGGTGACTACCTGTGTCTTATGAGCTAACAAGTAAGTCCAACTACCTTTGCTATAGTCATCTACAATAGTAAGAAAAAACTGAGCTCCTATTAAGGATTTCTGTTGATATGGCCCCCATATATCGACGTGAACTAACTGAAATATGGTATTAGAAACAGTAATACTAGAAGGAAAATGTAATCGCTCTTGTTTGGCAAGAGGACAAATATCACATTGTGGAAAATCTGTGGTTACTGATTTGTCAAGAAAATGTAAATGACTAAGTACATTTGGGGAGGCATACCCCATGCGTTTATGCCAAAGAAGGAATGTGTTGACAACATTTTTATTATAAGCAGAGGCTACGACAGAGGAGTGTTGAACTGGTGGAAATAAAAGGGACTTACAAAAGCTGGTAGTAAGCTTACAGACGTCTGCATGAAGGTCTTTAGGATTAAGCACATACAATAGTCCAACTATCTTTCCTATAGCTAATTCCTACTCAGCCTGTAGGTCTTGCAATATACAATGAGAGGAATAGAACAAAAATCTTAATTTTCTAGTAGCACATAGTTTGCTAATTGATAATAAATTGTACTGAAAAGAGGGTATATAAAAACAATCAGAAAGAATAATGGATTTGGATAAGGTCACGTCCCCAATATGATGTATAGTTTTAGTGGAGCCATCTGGTAAATGTACTGAAGTAGAAGAAGAAACAAGTTGGGGATTAAGTAAAATAGTAAAATCACAACAAATGTGGTTTGAAGCACTAGTATCAATGATCCAAAACCTGGTTCCAATAAACTTGCAGTGCTAAAACTAAAGTGATTCACAACTGTACCTGAGAAGTCAGAAAATTGTGCCATGCTCATCATATTACTTTCGGCTGTTCCTTTTCGTTTGATCTTTCTATTAACCTCCTGGTTTATGAAGTCCTGCAACCTTTGGTTTAGATCAGTAGGAAAAGAGAAATCCTTACTTGATTGTGTATCAATAGGTGTTTCATCCAACTGAGCCATATGTTTATGTTGTTTCTTTTCTTTTAATCTTGCCTCTAGTAAATCTTTGTACCAGTCTGGGGTTTCATGTAGTTTAAAACAAGTGTCTCGAGTATGTCCTGTAAATTGGCAATATGAACAAACAAGAGTAGACTTTTCAACTTTCTTAATCCCTTAAGATTTATTCCCATAGCTTCTTTTCTTTCCTCCAAAAGATTGTTCATGACTGGGTTGAGACTGTCTCCCAATATTTCCATGATTAGCCAGCATTGCACTATTATCCACAGGTTCTCCAAATATAGTGTGAACTTCTCTTTGATTTTCCATACGTAATATCATTGAATATGCCCTGTTTATATTAGGAAGAGGATCCATAACAAGGATTTGATTTCGAATATGATCATAACTATCGTTAATCCCATGAGAAACTGAATTAGTTTTCCAGAAGAAGCATATTCATTCATTTGCTTGACTGCACCACATGTACATTGAGGAAAAGATTGCAAGAACTGCAACTCATCTCAAAGCCTTTTCAATTTTGTAAAATATTGAGAAACAAATTGATTACCTTGTGAAATTGACCCTATCTTCCTCTGTAGTTGATACAATAGAGGTCCATTGCATTCACCAAATCATTCCTCAAGTTCTATCCACAAATCTCTAACAGATGAAGTGTATAGAAAAGCCTCAACAATGTCTTTAGAAATGGAGTTAAGTAGCCATGATTGTACCATGCAATCAACTCTAGACCGTTGCTTAAGAAACTCAGTGTCCTCATCAGGTCAAGGACACTTGCCATTTATAAATTCGAGTTTAACCTTGGTACCTAAGGTGATCTTCATGGATCAGCTCCAAGACATGTAGTTATTTCCAGATAGAGGTGTTGAAACCAAAACCATCCCTGGATTATCAGAAGTCTGAAGATACAAAGGATTCATTCCTTTCACCATAATGATTGCGCTGCATGTTGTCCATAACAACAACAGAGGAAAACTCTAGAAACTAACTCGATAACTGCTCTGATACCATGATAAATCCTGAGTATTGAGAGTAAAAAATTCTGTATTGAATTCTATCGTCATGTAATGTACATCGATCTTGTTTGCATAGATGAAAGAGAAAAATAATGAAAAAGCTAACTGCTGTCTAACAAACTAACAGTCTTCTAACTAACTATACAACTGATAGTTTAACTGGAATTACAATCGAGAAGAAGAAGTAGGATTACGGGTAGTATAATAAATGAAAACAGCTAGCTAAGAAGACTTAAGCGAAGACTTCAACACACTTCCCTCCCAGTCCTCTGTAGCGAACCAACATTGCAAAATGCAAAAACTCACGTTTTACCTGGATTAAAAAGTAGAAACTTTACCTCTTAGTCCTTTGTTGTAGGCAACCTCCATCCTTTAAGCTTTGCCTGGTTCAAAACATAAAGGCTTCGCCATCTTCTATGCTTGCGTTTTTGTTTACAAAATGCAGAAAGGGTTTGTTTCAAAACGCTTGGTTAATTTACTCATTATTAAATGATTGCGTTTTAGTTAACGACCAAATAATTTGCTCACGATTGCATTTCGATAAACAAAAAACAATCAGGTTTATACCAAAACACAATTGTTCAGCTTTAGGGACAAATTAGCAATTATACACAGTCCCTTGGGTAGAACGAGCACCTCAAAACTTTTAACAAGTTTAAGGTTAAATTGGTAAAAATAAATGTTTGGGAACCTACATGCCATAACATCAATGTTAAAGACTAATTTGGGATTTTTGTCTGATTGGCTTTTGAATTTTGACACTCAACCAATTTTTTAAATGTTGAAGGACTAATTCCAAATATTAATCTGAAGATTTGAAGTTGCAGTCTCCATACAACTAATAATTACAAGAGATTAAGTTGAGTTTGAGTCGTCTAAGACGAGAGTTGTAGTTTAATTTTTTCAGTTCAAAATTGAACTGATTGAAATTTGAAAGTCTAAAATTGGATCATATCAAAACAAGAAAAATCTAACACAGGAAACAGTTATTCCTTGCATCGAACTGACTGATTGTGAAAACCGCAAGTTTTAGGCAGCCCTGTGGCTGAAGTTCATGCCCAATTCCAGTTTCATTTTCATTAACGCTCTGTCGCAGACAATAGAATTGGACCAGATTGGCATTGCAAGCACTAACAGTCGGAAGCATACAACATGAGTGTGCGGTTCCTTCAAATGCATTCACGTTGTTGGCTTGTTTGTAGGCTAAAATTTGACGTTATCCTTCAAGTAGCACACTATTACTTGCTGCAATATTAAAAAAAGTGAAAATAATTATGAACATATATTATGAGACGCTTTTAATATAAGAATTTTAGCTTCTAGGAGAGGATCGAAGCAAAAGGGGAGACTACTTACAAGTAAAGAAAGAATAATGCAGCTGGCAAAGCCAGGAAACAAAGCATACCAAAAGTTCAACTTGTGAAACTTGCTTCCATCAATGAACACAAGTGGCAAACTTGCAGCTTCACAAAGCTTTGTATTTTTAGTATCCGATTTAGGAAAGGAAGCCCATAATTTACAGAATTGAAATATGAAGGAAAGGACCTGGTGGGTGGTTTGAACGTGTGTAGATCATGAATGCTATGGATGTAGCGAGGGCAGTGCTCCTAGCAAGCCAACCAGGGCCGAGGATAGAGAACACCATGACTCCAATGGCTGCGCACCCAATCTGTGCCATGAACATGTTGTACTTCTGCAGTTTTGAAAGGAAATTTTGGCACATATGTGGTTAGTTACATATCTAGAAGCAAAAGATCGAGCTTTTCAAGGTTGATTACATAGCGCTATTAAAGGATTATATCAGACATATCCAACATACAAGAAGCAGTGGCTATGAGTGGAGATGTATTTTGTGGTCGATCTCAATTCCACTATATTACAATAACCCAAACATTGCTGTATCTATTGTGCAGAATCTGAGACTAAAGATGTAGCAGTGATTCACTAAATTATGCAACATTAACACACACAAAAGCACTGCTCCGAAAGTCGATTCAACATAAGGTCTGAACTCAATCACGAAGCCTAATAATTCATTTCTATGTGTTCACATTATATGTCTCACTAATTTGATATCTGGTTCAATTAGGAATCAGAGAGCAAAAAGAAAATGGGAAATCCTATCTCATTCATAACCACACAGCTGATTATAACATCCCACATCAAAACAGCCAACTTCAGCTTAATTAATTTCTGATTTGTAAGAAAAGCAGGAAGATCAAAAGGGTACTCGAGCAGCAGGAGAAGAAGGTGCAGCGAAGAGGACAGCACAAACGGCCCCTAAGGGTGCAATAGTGAGTGAGAGCCCTTTCGGAGCCAGTACTTGATCCATCTTTCCCAATATCGCCATTGCCGCAAATGCTCCTGTTCAGATTTCCTTATTAAAATTGGTCCATAATCATATCAGAGCGAAATTTTCAGGGATGATCATTTAATTTGGCTAATCGGATATCTAGCATAGGACAGAAGTCACATTCTTTTCAAGATTCAAAAGTCTTTCAAGACCAATATAATGATGTCTCGAAGTTATAGTTGTATCTCATTGCATTTTATCAATCACTAACCTGCAGAAGGCCACAGAATGTCGCTGAGGGATGGTGAAGAAGAAGCCTTCTCTGGTTTCCAGGCGTCCCACAAAGGAACAGACGTGTTGGTAGAACTGGAAGCCACAACAATACCATGTTTATTCCTGCTTTCAAACTTAATCGTCTTGTTGAATAAGGGAGAAGCCAACGAAGAACTCAAGCGTAAACACGTTGACGATACCAATGCTGTTGGTGTGAAGCATTTATGATGACAATGATTATAGTAACAACCAGCCTTGACCTGCGTGCTCATTTTATCATTAAAATCACCAGTTCCCCGACAGACTTTGTCCAAAGTCCAAACCCACTAGCAGTTTGCACAATTTGTATGCATATTTATCGTCGAAAGAGGTGAGCTTTTTGGGGTGTCGAAAAGGCGTGGTTGGATAAGGAGGGGTTGCCTCCACTTTGTTTTCTTCGACTTCGAGTTTAGACATTTACCTACTTTTCCGGATGTAACTTCTATAAGTTCCAATTTATTATCTTAATTCTTAAACTTTAAAACAACAAATTTATTCATATCAAATTCATTCTTAATGTTAATATTTGTTTTATTTAGATAAAATTTAATCATTTATGATTTGTCTACGACTTAGAAATAAACCAATTTTAAATAGTGGGCAAGTGGGGTAGTAGAGCGTCAAAACAGTGAAGCGGTAGACTTCAGATCCGCCTCATACACGGTGACCTTTGAAGCAAGGCAGAGCCCATATGGAATACCTTGTTTTTCTTTTCAAAACAGAAGAACCTTCTTGATACGGAGTCGAGTCTATGGCCAGTTATGTTTGATCACCCTCTGAGTGTAACAGTTGAAAATGGGAAGAGAAAAGGAACTAGGAAGAAACAAAAAAGCATAAGAAACTAGAGACAGCTTTGATTTGTTGAGAAAGTTGGCAATTATTATTAAATTAGCAAATAATTGCCAACTTTCTAAATCGGAATTGGCCATCTCTACGTTGTGATGGCCAGAGAAACTGCCACTGTGGTTGTTGACGAAACTACAAAACATGTGGCCCAATCAAGTACAATTACTTCACCTTCGGACAAAAATCGTAATCCAATAACATGCCTAAATCAGTTACGAAGACCGATGAAAGTGGGACTGAGGGCGGCTCTTGTGAGAAATCTTCAAGTTCTGAAGGAAATTCACAGCAAGAAATTGCCGCTAGAGATGTGAAGAAAATAATGAAACGTAATTTGTAGTTACTTGCTAGCTTAAGATGCCTGGAACAGAAATCACCACTAAACAATCACCACGTAAAACAATGCCATAGTCTTTACTTCGCCTGTGGCTACTTGGGGGAATTGTAGATGATAGAACTTTGAATTTATCTTCAACCACGTACCTCCATGTACATACTCGAAGGAATAACAAAACAGACCATGCAAATTGAACAGTTGCAACAATCCGTATTTGCATGGATTGATTTACAAGCTCCACAGAGAGGAGCATCTGAGATAGAGCCAAGATAGCGCATATATAGTTAGATGTATATATCCGATTTGGCCATGCAACTGAATGGTTTATTTTGCTCAACAATAATCTGACTGCGACTCGTAGAAATCAGTCGGGCATGGAGACATGACTTCTTGTTCCAGTAACTGCATTACCTGATTCATTGTTGGCCTATCATCAGGATTTGCATCTGTACACCTTGCTGCTATTTCCAGAATTGCTTCCACCGTTTCCATGTCCGTGTCTATGCATCTTTTGTCCACAACATTTTCCATTTGATTCTCTCTTAACAGAGTATTCATCTGCACAGTTGCTCGCATTTGTTACAGGTTCAACAGAAGACCAAACAATGTTCCACAATTTAACGAGGGCGGAAATTTTGGACCTACCCAACCAACGACGTTTAAGCCTCTCTTTACAAAAGTTGGATCGGTTGGCCTTTTGCCCGTCACGAGCTCTAGCAAGAGAACTCCAAAGCTATACACATCTGACTTTTCAGTAGCTCTTCCACTTTGGAGATATTCTGTTCACAGTAACAATAATTAAAAAGCTAGTTGACAGGGATACAGAATTATTGAGATTATTTTTGGAGTCAGATCCCTTGTTCAATATTGAGATCATAGATTGCAATGCTTCAGAATATTATACAATAACATTTACACGAGCAAGTACTTGAGAATGACTGCAAAAGAGGTCCTAAAAGATTGAAAATATTGCGACATAGTACTTGATAATTTCAGGATGATCTAACTTTTAGCTATTTTTGCTGTTAGCTTATCAGTATCCCTCCAAGACGCTCGTTCTGTCAAGATTGAAAATATTGCGATATAGTACTTGATAATTTCAGGATGATCTAACTTTTAGCTATTTTTGCTGTTAGCTTATCAGTATCCCTCCAAGACGCTCGTTCTGTCAAGCTGAATTTTCCTCATCCTCGGAATGTTATATTTGTATGCAGAATCACAATATTTGCGTAAAGCAAGGACAAAGGAGGCAATGTGCATGTTGCATGAAAAAGTTTAAGCAACATAACACCACTTACATGTAAATTTTACAACTCTAGAGATCAAAACAATCAGTAAATAATAGCATAATATACATACCTGGTGCTAAATAACCGAAAGTGCCAGCAACTACGGTTGTGACATGAGCATCCTCGTCCACTAAAAGTTTTGCAAGGCCAAAGTCAGAGACATGGGGCTCCAGATTTTCATCTAGAAGGATATTACTGGATTTTATGTCACGATGGATTATTTTTGGACAACAGTCATGGTGCAAGTATGCAAGCCCCCGGGCAGAACCTAAGGCTATCTTCAAACGAGCACCCCAATTCAGTAGTTGTCCTTGTTGGGCGTTGTCTGAAAGGGTAGGAAATGCGGAAGAATCAAGGAAACAAAAATATCAGCCTCTGCGTTCCCATTTTCAACACATATCCTACACTACTAAATTAAAACAAGTGTAAGAAGTGTCTCATTTCATTCAGGTTCAATTACCACACATTTGATCTTCAATTTGAAAAAAAAAACAATCGCACAATGTTCAGACCAGACACAAATCCTGTGAATTTTGCAAGTTTCTATGCTCGAAGTCCAACAGGCATTAATAAGAAGCTCTGTGGAATCAGTGAACATTACTAGCCTTTCCAATCTAATTGACAATCAACATCTTTGGTAATCATCATAATGAAGCAGTACTACTAAAAGAAAATTGGGACATCAACCACTACAGCAATGAGCACATACGAGTTCCTGATTGTGAAGCTGTAAATTAACTTACTGCTCCAGGTCCAGGCAAATAGGTTACCATATTATGTATTAACAATAATTTACTCCCTACTTTCTGCAACTCACTATTAAGTAATACAAAGAAGCATACCATGCAAAAGATCGTCTAGGCTGCCCATGGCCAGATAATCATAGATAAGTAACTTTGATGAAGGGAACCTGCAGTATCCTCTCAGGTTTACTAAATTTATGTGCTTGATACTACCTAAAATCTCCAACTCTCTTTCAAAAACTTGATCACATCCTTCACGACTCCTGTCAATCCTTTTAACAGCAAATGTTCCACAATCATTCATAACCATCCGGTACACGGTGCCAAATCCTCCTGATCCAACTGCATCCTCTTCATCAAGAGACTCCAGCTTTTCTATGATTTCACATGAAGCATACGGCAGGTCTCCATGAAAAGTAATAAGCTTTGTGCCTGAAGAAATAAGTTTTAGTCCAATAGAAAGATGATAGATTCACATTAACATTATAAAAACAAAGAAACGGTAAACTTACTCGCTTCTTGATGAACTTGCTTTCTTACTTCCGTGTACTTTTTAGCTGCTCTTTCCTTCTTTGAGAGCAAGCAAATCCACAGGAAAGCCAGAAGCACAACGAGTGTAAGAGCCATCGTGGACATTACACCAATAAGCATTCCCTTCACATAATGAGAGGATCTCTTTGCTGGGACTGTAGACACGTCCAGACTTAGTATATAAGCTGTTAATAGCTTAATATAATATGATTTATTTACCTGCTGCTTCATCACTTGTGGCGTGTGGTAGCACAGCAGGAAATCCCAATGAAGTTCGGCATGGCTTATGCACTTGTCTTCCACAAAGATCTAAGTTCCCGATGTAACTAACCACAAGAACCCAGCATCAGAACAATTTCAGAACTTCACTGACTAGGGATGAGAGAAGAAAGGCAGTGACTGTCACAGGTATCCACAACAATATCATGTTCTCTTGCTATTATGTGAAGAAGCTAACATCATTTTTAGCACAAATGAACATGTGCTGGATGAACACATATAGGTTACCTTGAATTACTGCACCTAACAATAGTTCACAATTTCATCTTCGGCCACAACTGTACATTCAAAAAGAACCAGACAATGCAAGTGCCACAATTTTTTTAACATTTTCATCTAAGCTTAACCCTTCAGAGGACGGAAGAATTAAGAAATGTTATTATCAACTAGAAACATGAAATGTTCTGAAAGCAAGAAAATAGTTTTTGGTTGAAAGCACCAACACCATAGAAAAATGATAGCACTTATTTTAGGTTCAAATTTAGAACTTAAATCTGATTTCAAATCTTTAACAACCGTTTTGGGTAGCTTTATATTTTTGTTCAAGGTCTTTTGGTATCTTAATACTACACTACCATTTTTATCCTTTCTTTTTCCTAGTTTTCCTGTAAATTCTGGTCCATGGCTATCATTTCGTTCTGTTTTCAGGATAGTTTTGAAATTTGAGGAATTGCTCTTCTCCTAATCTCTTTCTAAACCATCTGAAACCTTTTTATCACTCTTCCTCTGTTGCTTCCAAACCATCTTCTGTAAACCTCTACAAATCTCTACCACACTACATTGGCTAGACCTGCACAAATATGATTCCAAATAATCGGTGCAAAGGAAAACTACAGACTTCAGATTGGTCATGGAGTTGGCATGACTCACGAATTGTTCCCAAAAGTGCTTAGAGCTCCAAAATCTGGAATTTCACCAGAGAAGAAATTGGTAGATAAATTCCTGTGGGAGGACAATAAATAAGGGATTAAATAGGATGCTGTCCAGTTATCTGATAAGTACAGAAAAATCTGTTTTTCAGCATCCAAACTCAAAGAGCTACAGCTATTATTGAACTTACAGGAGGCGCAAATGCATTAACCGACCAATTGACGAAGGTATGGCACCCTTTAACATATTGCTTGACAAATCTCTGAATCCAAAAGTCAGTTTTGGTGACAGTTCAGAAGAATGAAAAAAGTACAGCGATAAATATTTATGATTCTTGAAATCAAATCAAGGACTTATGCGTCAAGAAAGATCCAAATTATGAGAAATGTGCACATTATCAACGAATAAGCAAACCATGCACACAAAGAAAAACTTATAAAGCTGGGAACAAGATCATGAAGACTACACAACAAGGTGACACATTTCTGTTAACCGCTGCCTGTTTCTATGGAAAGAAAACCAGATCCCAAAGTTCCTATTGATATTCCATCAAGTACAATAAATTGATGCAAGCAATGGGATTTCCATTTGGCTATCAATTCTTATATCTTTTCTCTTTCTTTTTTTTTTATAATTCTGATCAAACTTCCGTGTACCCTATTAGACACCGTTGATTGGATAAACAGCCACAACAAGCAAGTTCATGGTAAAAAACTATATATGGATCACTATCAACTGACGGTCCAAGCACGAGAAAGACTAGGAAATCTTACAATATAGTGAGGCGAGAAAGATTTCCAATATCTGATGGTATGCCTCCTTGAAGATAGTTAGCCCTCAAGTACCTACAAACAGGACCAATTACAGGGAGGTAAAAGGGGAACCTTTTTACTAACACCGCAAGCAAAAATCAAATCTAACCACAAAAGGGAATAAAAAAAGTTCCAATTACACATACAGTGCTCTTAGCTCAGTGCAATTGGTAATTTCACTAGGAATGATTCCGTGCAGGTTGTTTTGGTGAAGAGCCCTGTTTCACCCATTAGAATGAAGAGCAAAGTTAAAGTAAACACAGAAGTTGCTACTTCACACAGATGTTTTAGCCCATCTTTGTTTAAACATAAATGGGTACAGAACTTACAGTCTTTGTAATCTACTTAGTTTACCAATGCTAGGCGATATGATTCCTCCTAATTGCATGTAGGGAAGGTTTCTGAGGAGTTCAAAACACATATGAAGAATGGAGGTAAACATTCAGAAAGCTTTAAAGGAGAAAAACAAGTAAACAACATAGAGACGAGGAATGGATTATGGCTCACATAGAGTTTACTCTTTGGTCATGGGGATCACAAGAAACACCAGTCCACTTGCAAGGAGATTCGTCAGAAGCTTGCCAGTTTCCAAGCATGTTTCTACTGTCATTCAACGCGCTCTTTATGTCTAGCAATGTGAGGCCTGTGAAACATTAACAATTAAGGCCGTAAAACCAGAAAGATTCAACCTTTAACAGTTCTTTTGCTCAAGCATGCAACTAGGTAGCGAAAGATGATATGTTTTCTCTTCTTCCCTCGTCATTCTCATCCTCCACATTCTTAGCAGCCAGACGATTGATGAAAAAGAAAGAAGAACCAAAATGGAACCTCAAAAAAATGACAATTTCTTTTGCCAAGTAGCAGAGGGTTTCTTACCATCATCTGTGAGAGAAAGAGAGCATGTACTCAGAAGGGTCACTGCAGAAACTACTGAGAAAACCAAACGAAACACACCCATTTCACCTATTCTTCAAAATATGCTTTCTTGGTATCTTTCTGTTTATCTAGCAAGGCACTTTACAACTGTAATGCAGCTAAGGGAGAGATACATGAAATCTCCAAAAGAGAAATATAATGAGAACAGCGAGTAGAGCAGGTGAGTGAACTTTGAAGTGAATGATGTGCGTGTGACCATTAGAAAACTATAATAATTTTGAAGCACGAAAGAGAGGGAGAAGAACAGAAACAAGAAGAAGAACGAAAACAAAAAGAAAAGAACTATTTTTTAAATCCCCAATACTAATAAGAACAGAGAGAAAGAGGGAAAGCCAAACTTTCTTTGAAACCGGGTACCGGGAGTTGTGCAGAAAGCGGTAGCCGTTGTCCAATGAAAATTCAAACAAACGGAGGATTCAAAAACCTCACTAGGTCAATTACCATAAAAGTAAACACGTTATAGACCTCAAACTATCAATTTTTTGGTGTTAATTTCGACGTGTCATTAAGTAGTGGAGTGTACAAAGACATTGTTGGACATGGAAAGTTGGGTAAGGGTCTTCTGATTTCCAGCTTGCACTTGGAACTGCCGCAGGCTGCATTATAATTGTCTGACTTATGTAAGAAAACACTTCGAGATTCGAAGACTTGTGTCGCTGTCTATGTGTGCATATGCAAGGGCGCGTGTACTCACTCACTTCCCCACCTTAACAAGGTGACTGAGAAACTAGGACCACCCTCAAACTCGCCACAAATATACAAAGAAAATCGAAAAGAGCCAAAGGTATTAATACAATTATCAGAAATGGGCAGTCATCATTTCATTTGACCCCTCTCGTTGCCAGAGAGAGGGAAGGCGTTCAAAGGGTTCCCTTAGGAAATGGCAACTGTGAACTGTTTCAGAGCCTAAAAATCTCTTGCAATCTCTGCTCAATTCAACTGCCGTGGTTGGTAGTGAATTCTAGATCACATTACTGGAGAAGCTGGACATTTTTTGTCTACTGAAGTTCATGATTTAGTAAGTCTATAAATTCTGTCATCTTCATGATGTTTAATCATGAGGGTGTCAATCTGTTATGGACCATAGGCCACTCCAATTTTCATAAGATGCTTAATTACAATTATTATCAAGCTTGACTATACTACAATCTCCATCAAAGTAACGATTTTGGGTCAAACGTTCAAGGATGACTCTCCTGGACTGTATTTAACAAACTTCGACACTTATCAACGCAGGACAAGGCCTGATGACTACTTTCATACCCAAACATAATTACTTACTTTATTAAATGGAAGTCTACAATGCAAGCAAAGCGGTTCATAACTTAACGAGTATGCTATGAAAAGTGAAAACAATGATGACATGGTGGGATTGACGTGCCCAGTCTTTTACTTAAATTGTAAATATACTGTTCTTTGCTAATTACGTTATTTATGATGCTAATTTAGTAATACGAATATTATATTCATGAAATAGGAAGTTATTTTCTAAGATAGATCACAGCATGGATTATGTATCTCATCATACCATTATGTTAACTCACGACATAATCAGAACCTTATGCATCTCATTATGTTGTTCATCAATATCAGTTTACCAGAATCTATTAGAAAGTGATCCTTTTAACATCAAAAGGGTTGCCAACAAATATTAGGGTGATCCATCTGCGAGCTAATTCCTAAAGTCTTCTTATTTGATAACTAGCAAAAAAGAGGCGGGAATATGAATGCAATCTTTATATCCTAATCTTTACTTATTTGATTTTAGATAAATTGGGTAACGACAAAAATGAAGTGAATATGAAACAATTCTAAATTTTTATTCTTAAGGGTGTGTAGGTATAAGACAGAATAAAATATCAAAAATAAGAAATAAATAGTGAGTGACATGTTATTAAAATATTAACAATATTTTTGGGGAATATGAATTCTAATCAAAATATTGTTAACAAATTCACATATTATGGTTTTTTTGTATTTAATTTCTTTAGCAATTATTTATTTCGTTTCATTAATACCATATCAAGTAAAAGAATTTTTTTACAGTTTTTTAATTTTTTCTCATCATAAAAATCATTCATAATTATTTAAACATTAAAAATTTATAAATCAGTTAAATAAATTTGATTAATTATTTATAAAATACAAAATATTTTGATTAATTATTTACAAAATAAATCATATAATAATTAAATGTAAGTAAAAAATTTCTTATTATTATTCCTAATATTTAATATCAAATACTAGTATAATTATGACCTTATTTAATCGCATTCTTGGTGATTATATACCAAACATGCATAGCCAGTAATTCCATTCTTATTCTAGTTCTTGTTTGTCGTTCATATTCCCTTATTTATTATGATTCCTTCAATAATATTTTCTAAATAAGACTAAAAATTACGTGCTCAACTTTTTGGATTAAGACTTTGGGTTGCAAATTCTGTGTGTAATCATCCATTCGCTTACTATAAATAGCTGTAAGTTTGTTTAACTATTTAACATCAAATGGACGTCAATTACTTAATTTTAAGTCGTTACTCATTTATCTAAAATATATATGATTATATACTTCACAATATTTTATTTAATACACACTAAAAAAAAGTTTCGGTATTGTATAAAACTATGAAAGTAATTTCTTAAATAGACTCTAGTACCAATGCAAAAACAAAATAATCATGTCTGATTTAAACAATTCACAAATGGAAATTAAAAACAACTTATTAATTTTGATTCAATCCAAAGTTAATAAATTTATTTGAGTTCATTGAATCTTGACCGTAACTCAAATTTGAAGGTCAGCTCAAGTTGATTCGAGCAAAATGAAATTTTAGTTATATTTAGAAAATGACATCATTTTGTTAAGTATATCCATCTTTGGTCTATCCGTAATTTCTGTTATAACTTCAATAATATATTTAAAGGCTAACATCATTCTAGTATACCGTAAATAGAGCATACTCTATAAAATGTATATATAACACATTACATAGGATAATTATCGAACTAGGAAATTACAACCTACGTGTTGTTTTAATAAAAAGGGACGTGAATTAGGCTTGAGACAACAAAATAACGTACTTTATTGTACAAAAGAGTGATAGAACGTAGAGTGAGACATCAGTTAGTCCCTGGCACACAATTGCATAATTTTAAATAAACAACACAATAGTTGTAAGATATCATGCAACAGTTGAACCTTAACCAACATAACGATTTAGATAAGACTTACCATATGGTTTCCCAACAGATGTTATTATAACATAGGTTTGGCTTGAAGGGCAGTTGGATCAACCCATATAATTGATTATCTTATATAACTGATAATCGACAAATGTCATATCTACTATAATTACCATAATTGCCACTGGTAAATCCAGTAGCTAAAATAGTCCTAGTTGTTCCGGAATCCTTGTATAATGTTTTCCATTGTTCATCTAAACTTTAGCTAAGTCAGATTTATGCTTGAAGTCTCCAACAAGATGTGTTTGGTACCATCGACAAGTTGTCTTATTTTCCTTGCTAAAGCTTGCCCTCACCATGCTTGATTGATTTTGGTTTGCAAATTACAAGGAGTCACTTGCTACCAAATTGGCCTGAAATGAGCAACAAGACTTACAGACCTCCTTCCTTAAAACGGAGCTGACGTCCTTTTAAGAAGGTTCTTGGTTCAGCCAGATTCTGACGAGGCTGCACGTTGCCGTTTGGATCCATGGAAACAACTGTTGAACGCGTGGAT
>JANZXR010000006.1:31913735-31925651 GCA_027575705.1 Erythroxylum echinodendron
TTCATAATAAACAAGTAAGGTGGACATGTAGGCAAGTGACATGTGTCACTTGCCACATGTCACACTCTCAATAATACCCTTAATTTTCTTCCCAATTCAATTCCAATTTTTCTCCAAAATTTCAATGACTCAAATAAAAAATTCCTAAATTCGTATGTCTAAGTTTCCAGTGCCGTTGGATAGTCATTTCCTCTACCGGTGAACCCTTATTCTGCCACTTGGCAGTTTTCCTAGTCCAAAAACGACCCCGAAAAATTTCTAAAATTCTCTAAAAATCAGAAAACTACAATGACCCTCTCTAACACAAATTTTACACACAAAAATCATATTTTTTCATAATTCACATTTATTCACAATTATACCGGAAAATATCATGAATGCATGTACAGTCATTTACATGTGCAAAATTTCCTAGTCATGTGCAGATATGAATGCATGAACATAGTTAAACAATTTTAAACACTCCTAACCTGTTCCAAATGACTATTTTACCCTTCCCATCGGTGATGGGATGTTACACCCACACTTAAACGTTTGCTTATCTTCAAGCAAACAAAACAACAAACAACATAAAGCACAAAACACACAATGCAACAAATGAGGTAATGGCTTCAACTTCACGAAATAATTTAATTCTAAATACAATCATTCAATTTCTCGTTCTTGTTAAATCATCTAACTCTCGTTAGCCCAAATTATTAATTTTTCGTTCAATTTACCCTCTCAATCTATTACTGAATTATGCAATCAAAGAAATCAATCATAATAAATCCAATAAACATAAAACAATCATATTTTAGTAAATCAAAGATAATAAAAAAACCCGAAGGTGAGTATAGAATATCTCAACATTCATAATCCTATCATCAAACTGCTATTCTCAATTCTATACAATAATACAAATGGAAAAAACAAGAAATACGATTTTAAACGGAGATGGGAGGCTGTGACATCGGGAAACTCCAAATCAGGTAAGTACGTCGATGTCGACTTCCTCTCCACTTCTCTCTTCCTTTTTCTCTTTCTAAATCTCTCAACAATTCTCTCTAGGATTTCTTTCCAAAGTGTTTGATGCAAAAGCCCTTTCTTTCTCTTCTTGTTGTTCTATTTATATTCTTTTATGTTTGAACTAGGGTTTTTCTAAGGTTGAAAGGTCCAAACAATCCCTCGAAACGCAAAGTTTGGAAGTGGATGCATATCTGCCCATCGTAGGCCACGATCGTGGCCTATGTCAGGCCTTTCTGTCACAATGCAATTGGCCCCAATTTGTTTCGAAATTTCTCTGTTCTTCGATCTGTACTATGAAACACTAATAAACACATCAAGGTACCTCAAAAACATCATATTTAAGGTCAAAGGATTGTTCTAACCTATAAAACACTTAAAATACAAATAAATCACAAACTAACACAACTAACACAATTCTACCCTAAACACATACTAAATAATTGAATAAATGGCTCAACTCATATCAAACTATACCCTAAAATATGATGCATTTCACACCTGTCAATATCCCCACACTTAAACGTTTGCTTGTCCTTATGCTAGTAAAACAACAAACAACATAAAGCACAAAACACACAATGCAACAAATGAGGTAATGGCTTCAACTTCACGAAATAATTTAATTCTAAATACAACCATTCAATTTCTCGTTCTTATTAAATCATCTAACTCTCGTTAGCCCAAATTATTAATTTTTCATTCAATTTACCCTCTCAATCGATTACTAAATTATGCAATCAAAGAAATCAATCATAATAAATCCAATAAACATAAAACAATCAAATTTTAGTAAATCAAAGATTAAAAAAAACCCAAAGGTGAGTATAGAATATCTCAATATTCATAATCCTATCATCAAACTGCTATTCGCAATTCTATACAATAATACAAATGGAAAAAACAGGAAATACAATTTTAAACGGAGATGGGAGGCAGTGACATCAGGAAACTCCAAATCCGGTAAGTACGTCGATGTCGACTTCCTCTCCACTTCTCTCTTCCTTCTTCTCTTTCTCAATCTCTCAACAATTCTCTCTAGGATTTCTCTCCAAAGTGGTTGATGCAAAATCCCTTTCTTTCTCTTCTTGTTATTCTATTTATGTTCTTTTGTGTTTGAACTAGGGTTTTTCTAAGGTTGAAAGGTCCAAACAATCCCTCGAAACGCGAAGTTTGGAAGTGGCTGCATATCTGCCCATCGTAGGCCACAATCATGGCCTATGTCAGGCCTTTCTGTCATAATGCAATTCACCCCAATTTGTTTTGAAATATCTCTGTTCTTCGATCTGTACCATGAAACACTAATAAACACATCAACGTACCTCAAAAACATCATATTTAAGCTCAAAGGATTGTTCTAACCTATAAAACACTTAAAACACAAATAAATCACAAACTAACACAATTCTACCCTAAACACATACTAAAGAATTGAGTAAATGGCTCAACAAATATCAAACTATACCCTAAAATATGATACATTTCACACCTATCAATATCCCCACACTTAAACGTTTGCTTGTCCTCAAGCAAACAAAACAACAAATAACATAAAGCACAAAACACACAATGCAACAAATGAGGTAATGGCTTCAACTTCACGAAATAATTTAATTCTAAATACAATCATTCAAGTTGTTCCAAATTATTAACATGCGAAATTTAGGTCTAAATACCTTGGACTTAATATAAAACTAATCAAAATTTTAATGT
Organism: Erythroxylum echinodendron; assembly: GCA_027575705.1. Taxonomy (NCBI): domain Eukaryota; kingdom Viridiplantae; phylum Streptophyta; class Magnoliopsida; order Malpighiales; family Erythroxylaceae; genus Erythroxylum; species Erythroxylum echinodendron. Next base: position 31,916,454 of record JANZXR010000006.1, read on the forward strand.
TGAGTCTATTCACCCCTATCACTTGCACACATACATTGATAATTATTCATTTAAAACAAAAGTGCAGCTATTCTTTAGTAGGTTTTCCTGAAAAATCAAGCTACTAACAAGTTTGGTAGGTTTTTATTTGAAAACATTCCTTTTGTTGATTTTTCTTTAAGGACATGAAGCTAGTCTTTTATGCGAAGGCAAACATTTGTGATTAATGTTGATCCGGTTACTCATTAAAGTCATGTTGTTATTAAGCTGCTTGGTTGGAATGTCATAATAGATTTTTACATAAAGGCACACATTTTTGATGCGTGTCAATCCGGTTACTCAGCTACATCACATTTTCAAATGGCTACTAGCTCTATTCATAACCCGAAGGCCAATAGAATAGTTATTTTAGTTAAAATTAAACAACTTTTTTTACACAAAATTTTATCTACCTTATTGCTTTAGCTAATCATTCTCATGAACATGTACCAATTATGCTACTTACTTGATTGGTCTAAAATTATAAATGAGTATGGCAAATTTCTAAGGTGAATGGACTAACATCATATCATAATTAACCAGTATATTTAGCCGTAGGTAACTTAGGTCACTAATTTCACAAGCTAATAAATTTTCGCAACCTAAAAGATTTTGTTTAAGGCTAAATCTATCCCGTTAAGGCCTAGCCACTGACGCATTGACACAATTCACATCGTGTAACCTAAACACACTATCATACAATAAGCAAAATTCACACTCAAGGTAAAATCACATAACCATCCCCACACTTGAATAACACATTGTCCTCAATATGAGAAAGGTACACAAACAAACCAGGGAAATAAAACACAATATACAAAAAATATAAGAAGAAAATACTAACAAAAATGAAAAGAAAAGGGTTAGAGCACGAAACTGTTTATGGTGATGGAGGTGATGATGGCGATAGTGTTGAGACCAAATTTGCTTAACATCGAAAGTGTTTCCCTATCTTATAAGTGACTTAAGAGAGTAAAAGAATTAGCAATTCAAACTATTCCAAATCATTCAAAACTTATTTAAGAATTTAAAACAAACCTAACTACACAACAATTTAAATCTAACTAGTAAACGTGCTAATTTATGGTCATTAACTTGACCTTCATCTTTTAAAACTTAGTCAGGATTATTTATGAGCGGCTTGCTTCCCCCCATGATGCCCAATTTTAGTTTTGTAGCCTGTAAGTAAGCTACTAATTACAAAATGATCAGAAGGACAAAATTGATAAAGTTGAGAAAACCAATTAATTTCAGTAATATCCTTTTCACTAACAAACTATCAATAAAATAAGGAATAACAAAACTCCCCGAATCTTCCATCGAATTCAACAGTTTGTCCTATAAGAAGGTGCGTTGCTCTCTTTTTTCTTTAATTACCTTCTTCTCCTCTGCTTCTTCTGCTTCACTAACAGGGACTTTCATAGCTTCTTCAAACTTGATGTCTGTTGTCATCTATTCTTCGTCCATTTGTTCTTTATAAGATTCCAATACATCAATTATCTTGAATGGGCTACTCTCTTTCGGATTCTTTAATACATCATTCATGTTGAATGTGAATGGTCATCATTAATCCAAAGGATAAGGTTCTTTTCATAGACGTCTACTAAAGATTTTTTGATGTTCACACATGGTATGTCAAGAATGGTGAATAATAGGGAGGGTTGGCATTCTTTTCTTCATCCTCTTACTTCGTCTCTTGGTCTTCAATAAGGTGGGGTTCAACTTAATGTTCCACTGATTCTTGTAGCTCTTCCCCAATCTTAAGTGTGATAGCCTTATATTGCTCTCGTTGACATAATTCCATATTTTGCAAAGAGTCTTTCACACTTCTTAAAATTCATGGGAAAGCTATCTCACTCGAATCTCTAGATTGTGAATAGACGAGGCATGATTTTTCGTTACTTGCTTAATTTGCTCTTCCAGTCTCTACTGGCCCTCTTCCATGTCTGTGAACTTATCCAGGATCTTGTCTAATTTAGAATCCCATAAATTAAACTCATCTTGCTGAAATCCTAATAGGTCTTGATGTCCTAAGTGAGTCCTTACATTGTTGGACTAACAAAAATTTGGGTGGTTCTGCTACTCCGGAGTGTACTTGTTCCAATAAGGATCATTACTTCCCTAACCATACTGTGCCTCATTATAGTTCACAAAAGTTTCTTACTCCCTAAAATATCTATCCTTCATCATTGTTCTTTCCATTTCTTTTTGGCATCTGGCTCTTCAGATGTCTTATTCTCACTCTAAGATGTCTTGATGTTTCTTTACTTTACGCCCCAAACTTTTGTCTCTATTTTTTTAACACAAAAGATAGTGAAAAAGCCTTAGACTAAAGAATTAAACTAATCGCCTCCTCGAAAATGATGCCAAAACCTTGATCATAGTTTTCCGATGTGTGTAAGTTCTAATTAATAACCTCAATAATCCGTAAGCCTACGGGTCATTTGCGTAGTACCTAAGATGTCGATCCCATGAGGAGGGATAATCTAATCCTAAAATCTAAGGCCAAAATAATTTGCAGTAATTCAAAATGTAACAAAACTAGGGCAAGAATTTAATTCAATCACACAACTCAATTCCAAGAATCAATTATGAAAATATTAACAAAGTAGCAGTTGCAACACACACTCAAGAGTCAACCTAAAGGAACTATCAATTGAGAAAAAGAGAAATTTTTACTTATCTTTAATGCTAATCTAATTGATTATGAATTATCAGATTATTAGTCCCAGATGATCCTAGGGTTGATTAATCTCTCTCGAGTTATAACCATTAACCCTAAATTATAAACCATAATTAGATTATGGAAAATTGTAATCTCTCAATTAACAATATATCCAAAATCCTAATTAGATATGAAGTTGTCCAATAAACTATTGGGAACCTATGTGAGACCTCTCTTCACATAATTATCGATTTGATTAATTTCTCGTTCATATTAAATCACCTAACTCTCGTTAGCCTAATTTAATAATTTTTCATTCAATTCATCCTTTCAGTCTATTACCGAATTATGCAATCATAGAAATCAATCACAATAAATCCAATAAACATAAAACAATCAAATTTTATTAAATCAAAGATTAAAAAAACCCGAAGGTGAGTATAGAATATCTCAACATTCACAATCCTCTTATCAAATTACTATTCCAATTCTATACAATAATAAAAATGGAAAATAATAGAAAATATGATTCTAAACGAAGATAGGAGGCAGTAATGTCGGGAAACTCAAAATTCGGGAAGTATGTCGATGTTAGCTTCTTCTTCACTTCTCTCTTCCTTCTTCTCTTTCTTAATCTCTTAACAATTCTCTCTAGGGTTTCTCTGTAAAATGGTTGATGCAAAAGCCCTTTCTTTCTCTTCTTGTTGTTTTATTTATGTTCTTTTGTATTTAGGGTTCAACTAGGATTTTTTCGAGGTCCAAAAGGTCCAAAAAATCCCTCAAAATGTGAAATTTGGAAGTGGCTATGCATCTACCTGACGCAGGCCACGATCGTGGCCTATGTCAAGCCTTTTTATCATGATCATGGGCTATACAATTGGCCCCAATTTGCTTCAAACTTCCTCCGTTCTTCGATCTTTACCCTAAAACACTCACAATTACATCAAGGTACCCTAAAAACATCATATTTAAGCTCAAAGGACTGTTTTAAACCATAAAACACTTAAAACACAAATAAATCACAAACTAACATAATTCTACCCTAAACATATACTGAACAATTGAATAAACGGCTAAACATATATCAAACTATACCCTAAAATACAATGCATTTCACACCTATCAATAAGTTCTTGACACCATTGGCATTTGTTTGGATGCACTTATGATTGAATGAAATAATAGGTGGCATCATTAATAGCTTTTTATGAGAATGGATTGACTAGGAAGAAATAGTATATGTTAGAGTATAAAAAAATGTTGAATAATGTGCTAAAATGAATTTTCTATTTTGATAGCCCTTTTTGAAAAATTAGGCTAAGACTAAAGCTGGTAGCTAATTATGAGTTGTGATATAGTTAAGTAACTAGGGACATTTATGATAAAATATTTTCCTTCGCATCAAAAGGCTAGAATGATACTCCAACTAAGTTTGAAAGAGCATAACCTAGTTAAGTAATCGAGGGATATTTACGGCAACATATTTGCCTTCACGTCAAAGACTAGGTGGTCATTAAATAAAAATATAAAATTTTGGTGCTTTAAGCAAAATTGAAGCTTATTGATCTTCTTTTAAAGTGTCAAGAAATTCATATGAGTGGGTAATTAGTGATGGCCTACCTTTTCGATCGGCAAATCAGAATTAACGTATGTTTACAAGTGCATAAGATATATGAATAAGGTGTTAACATTTTGGTTGATATGCATAATCAAAACACTTGAATATGAATGGAAAATTTTAAGTGTTTTCAATTTTTTTGAGTGATTGATATTTGTGGGTAAGTTAATTTCATGAGATATAATGTCAATGTGCCATTGTTACGTTGTTGCATGATTGTGTGATTTGTGTTTTCTGTTTTCTTATTTGTACTTTTAGTTTTGCTTGGGGATAAGTAAAGTTTTAGGTATGGGGAAGTTGATAGGTGCGACTTATAGTCTGTTTTCTAGTTTATAGAATGTGTTATTAAGTGTTTTCTTAAGTGGTTATCTTGTGTTTAGGATTTAAATTTCTATTTTAGTTAGTGTCTTTATGTCTTTTATTTGATTATTACTGATAAGGGAAAGAATTTGATCTTGATGCATGCTTTAAGGGATGTATAATGTGTTTGGATAATAAGTTGGGATAGGGAACTAGAAGACAAATTGGAGAAAAAGCTAGAGGGAAAGGTTTGTCATGATCGTGCACTTGCACGGTTGTGCAAGGTGGAAGCTAGAACAGATAAAGACCCTCTATCATAATCATGCAAATTGTGTATGATTGTGACAGTGCAAATAGGAGGCTGTGTATTATCATACATAGTCACGATCGTATAAATGCTAGATTTGTTTAATGATTTAAAGCTATTTTTACAATATAAACAAGTGAGGAAACCCCATAAAGAGCCTAGGAAGATCAAGAAGCATAAAAGCTACCGAAAACATAAAGAGAGGTGGCCTGAGCATCCAAGAAAGAGATCAAGAAGGTAAAATTCCAAAAGAACAAAGTTGTAGAATTTTCCAGTTCAAGGACAAAAAGAAGAATTCAAACTTCTATACTTTCCTTTTCTTTCTTTGTTATTAAATGTTGAATATAAGCAATTTGGGATATATTTTGGCTATGGATTGCTAAATTTGTTTTAGTAATTACACTTGAATTGTTTTGTTAAACTTTATGTTCATTATTTAATAGAAACATACTTTACGGCGTTTATTGTTTTTATGTTTGATCTAAATCGAGAGATTAGGTTGAAATATTTATGTTATGTTGCACTGTAAGAGCTGATACCATAATAGATCTATAAATAGATTGATTAGTAATTGAAGAGAGATATTAATTGTTTGTTAGTTATCTATAAGATTGCTTCAAATCTAATTGGATAGTTAAGAGGAGTTTTAAGAGATCGAGGGGCCGAAATTCACTTCCTATTTATTTTAATTAGGGTTACTTCGTTAGATCAAAAGAGAGGGTAATCATAACTATTGGATATCTTGCGTCGAGTATTATTAAATCAAGAAGGTAAAGTGAAAACAAAACAAGGATAAAAGTAATTACTAAGTTATTATCATTGATTAATCAACAAATTCACTACTACTTGTTAATTATTCAATTATTAATTTTCTTTAGTTTAGTTATTTTCTAGTTCTATTATCGTTTTCTTTCCTTAAACAAAGTGTTACAAAAAATTTTAGGTGTCTACACCAATCCTCATAGGAATAATACTATTTATATTTTAAAGATGTGACTTGTATACTTGCAGTATAAATAAGTTTAAAGAATTACATCAATAGGTGCTGAATTGAAAATTTTTCAAAAGGTTGAGAAATTTAGGATTGGTTATCCTGCCCAATAATTAATGCATATTCTAAAAGTTCCATGTACCTTCTTTTAGGAAAAAATGGGGCCTCATATAGGGATTTTGAGGGTTAAATATACCTTAACTCTAGCAACTTGTTCAATTATTTTCGTAGTTCCTTTAATTACAAAGGAGACATCTGATATAGAATATGAGAAGGGGTAGTTGCACCAGGTTCCAATTTTATCTTATGGGCTATCACTCTCTTTAGAGGTAACTCCTTTGACAACTTTATTGCATCACATCTGGATAAGATTCTAGTAATAGGATAATCTCTTCTAATACCACCATCATGGTTCCTTCTTTTACTTCTAACATGATAGTAAGATAAGTTGGCTCCCCACGTATCAGTCTTTTCTCTACTACCATTATAGAAATGATCGAAGATTTCTCACTGCTTGATAAGATTTGAAGATCCTTATCAAAGATCCTATTGACTTTTTGAAGTCAGCTTACCTTATCAGTTTTTGGAACATTAGCATTATCTCTTTTAATCCTTGTTGAATTACCAAATGTTATCTTTCTTTATCCTTTTGTTATCTCTTATTTGAATTATTTTATCTCTTATAATAGCCGTTGAGCTCCTAAATAACAGGGAAAGCTTCTATAAAATTTTATATTTAAAGCTGTTAATGGACATTTTATATTGAATTTAGATACATAATTTGCCAAACTTTTGTTCATTTAATGTTTAAATTGCACTAATTAAGATTTATTTGTTTTAATTTTAGGCACACATTAAATTTGGAACCTTTAAGTGCCTAAAGCAAGAAAAACTCTTTAAAAAAAGTTAACATTTTTGGTTGGCCCAAAACGTTAACGCTTTGGCCAAGAGAACAAGGTTGGCCATGCGTGAAAAAGGAGGGAGAGCTGGCGTGAAATGAGAGTGGGCTGGTGGAAACACCTAGGGAGCTGAAATAAATATTGAGTGGAGAAGAAACAAACAAAGAAGTGGCGGCATGCATGAGAGAGGGACGAAGAGATGAGTTTGCGTGATTAAGGGTGGACCAAATACTCTTAGAAAATCATTCAATAAATAGAAGATAGTAGCTGGCTGCGCAGATAGAGAGGTGCATGAATAAGGTGGCCAAAACCTTTATTAAAGCATCAATACATAGAAATAAAAGAAGATAGTTGGCAACTGTAGGGAAAATAGCTGGGGGCGTGAAAAGAAAACAGTGAAGCCAGTGTGTATGAAAAGAGGAGAGCAGTAGGAGTAGCGTAAAAAAAGGAGAGATGGAGTGGAGTAGCAATAGTAGAGGTAGTGCGTGAAAAGAGGAGAGCTGAGTGAGAGAGAGCTGGAGCAAAAACATGAACATAGAAATAGAGGGAGCTGCGTGAAAGTGGGGCTATGTAAAAAAAATAGAACAGAGAAAAGAAGAGAGTAACTAGGTGGCGTAAAAAGATAGAAGAAAAGAAAATAACGTAAAGGCTGGAGATAAAAAAGAGAGGAGCAAGGAGTAGCGTGAAAAACAGGAGAGAGCTGCACCAGGAGTGGATTACAGACAACAGAGGTAATAGCATGAATAGGAAGGAAAGGAGAGTAGCGTGATAGAAGAAAGCAAAAGCAAGAGAAGAGTTGCAGTGTTCTGACGAATTTGAACAGGTGGACCACCAATCTTATTCGTCACATCAGTGAAATAGGAAAGAAGGAGATAGTTGCAGTAGCATAGAGAGCTTCAGCAGGTGAGACGTTTTTTTAATCCCACTTCCACAGTTTTGCATGAACAAAAGATGGAATCAACGACAGCGGTAGAAGAGGTCGACATTAGAGAATTTTTTAGATAGCAACAATCATTCCTCTCGAAGATTATATATCGGGTGTTTTGTTTTTAATTTGTTTTTGTTTCTTAATTGTTTTAATTCTAATGGATTTAATCAATGCAATTATATATCATGACCATTATTTATGTTACATTGATGAATATGCGTAGGTAATTTTTCTTTGGTTGAGGTTAGGATTGATATTGGATTGGGACAATTTTTATGGTATTAGTTTTTGCATGATTGAATGTATATTTAGTCTTAATTTAGCTTGATCACCTAGATTAAGGCCTTAGATGATTGAATGCCATAACCAATGAGATTTAATTTGTCAAAAAATTAATCAAGCAACATATTTGAGACCAAAGTGTAGACCAACCTTAGGATCTTATGTGAGGATACCTAGGATCAATAAACTTAATTTTAGGCTTCTTGTATTGAATGCCTTTTATTCCAAATTATCTATGAACCAAGTAGGTAACTCGAATTTAGAAGAGAAAGGAATCCCTATGAACATTGGGTTTGACTTACTTAAGTGAAGTAATTCTTAAATCAATCTACCGTTACAAGTTTTAGTGTCTATTCCAATTGAAATCCGATATCTTAGGTAATTTCTATCATTTGATTAAATTTAGTCGTTTTTTAATTCGTACTTTGCATCTTGCAAATTTCCTTGATTCGCCTACTTTATTTTATTTTCAAATCAATCAATTCTTGATCATCTGATTAATTTTGCATCGTTTAATTTAATTGTCTTGCATGTTGGAATCCTTTGGGTACAATTTCCGATTCTTACCGTTTTATATTACTTGTCGACGAGGTACGCTTGCCTCTAGTTTCGTCTAGGTAGAACTTAATTTATATTGTTTTGTTTAGACCGTAACAAGTTTTTGGCATCGTTACCAGGGAGTTTTTCTTTATTGTGAGTCATTAGGTTAGACAGTATTAATTGTCTCATATTTAATTTTTGCTTCGTTATTTATTTGCATATTTTAGTTGTTTGCTTGATTGTTTTAATTTGGTGTTTTTTATTTTCAATTCTTAGCTCTGTTGTTGTTGTTGTTGTTATTATTATTATCATCATCATCATCATCATCATCATCATCATCATCATCATCATCATCATGATCATTTTATTTTATTTTATTTTATAATTTCATTTTGTTTATGCTCACTCGTGGTCAAAAGCCCGAGAATTTGCTACTTGATACTGAGATTGAAAAATAGCTCATAGGTTGCGCAAGGAAACCAGATTGGCTCAAAATAGTAACTGAGAAGAAGGGATTAGAGAAGAGTAGTTTATAGAGATGGAACAACATGATAAAGGGCTGATAGCATGTCCTAATGTAACACCCCACTCCCGCTGAACCCGAACCCGATATCGACAGTGATACCCGAGTCCGTGCCCCGCGAGGGTGA
>JANZXR010000006.1:31926968-31940340 GCA_027575705.1 Erythroxylum echinodendron
GAGCATGCAAAGGCAATCTTATTAAGGAGTGGCAGACAACTTGAAGAAGTTAAGGAGAAGTAGAAGGATAAAGAGGTAGAAAACAGTGAAGAAGATGAGAGTCGGAAGAGAGGCAAGGAGGCCAAGGAAGCACCAGCTGAAAAGGAGGATCATCCAAAGTTATTTGCTGACCCCATCACACATTCGGTAAGACCTCAGATTCCTTATCCTCAAAGGTTAAAAGGTACGTAATTAGATAAGCAATTTGGTCGTTTTCTTGAGATGTTTAAAAAGTTAAATATAAACATTCCTTTTATTGACGCCATAGCTCAGATGCCTTCTTATGCTAAGTATTTAAAAGAAATTTTGTCTAATAAGAGGAGGTTTGAGGAGTATGACACAGTGAAGCTGAATGACGAGTGTTCAGCCATATTTTCGAGAAAGATACCATTGAAGCTTAAGGATCTAGGGAGTTTTACTATTCCTTGTGTTATTGGTGAATTGCATATAGATAGGGCTTTGATGGAATTGGGTGCAAATATTAACTTAATGCCTCTTGCTTTTTTCAGGAAGTTAGGATTGGCAGAGCCCAAACTCACTGCTATTTTGCTTCAGCTAGCAGATAGGTCTATCACTTATTCAAAGGGAATCATTGAGGATGTATTGGTTAAAGTCGAAAATTTTATTTTCCCGGTAGATTTCTTAGTCCTTGACATAAAAGAAGATATAGACATCCCCATCATTCTTGGAAGACCTTTCATGGCCACTACAAGGACCATCATCGATGTGCAACGTGGAAAGTTCATCTTGAGACTTCAAGATGAAAAACTAGTGTTTGATGTGTTTAATACTATGAAGCATCCTTCTACTCTTGACTCCTACCATTTTATTGATATTTATTCTTCTGATGCTGATAATTATTCTATTGTTTGTGCAGATTTGTTAGAAGGGGAAGTGCCAGAAATGATCAAAGAGTTAGGAGAAGAATTGTAAGAAGAGTTGGAGGATATTGAAGTTGAATTAGAGCAGGCATATTGGACACATTCTAAAACATACGAGCCTCTCCAACGTCAAACTAAGCTATTTCTGAAGCCTTCAATCGAAGAGCCTCCTTCTCTTGACCTGAAACCTCTTCTGAGTCATTTGAAGTACGTTTATCTTAACCCAGCTGAGCACTTACCAGTTATCATTTCTTCTTATTTGTCAGGTGCTATGGAAGAGCAGTTGCTGAGGGTACTACGAGACCACAAAGCGACCATTGGGTGGCTCATTACAGATATCAAGGGTATAAGCCCTTCTTTTTGCATGCACCATATTTTTATAGAGGATGGAAGCAAGCTGATGGTGCAGCCCCTGAGGAGACTTAACCCACATATGAAGGAGGTAGTGAAAGATGAGGTAGTAAAGCTTTTAGATGTAGGTATTATCTACCTCATTTTTTATTCTTGTTGGGTTAATTCTGTGTAAGTGGTGCCAAAGAAAGGAGGTAGCACTGTGGTTGAAAATTAGAAAAATGAATTAATAGCCACTAGGAAGTAATTGGGTGAAGAATGTGCATAGATTATAGGAAGTTGAATTATGCCACCCGGAAAGATCATTTTCCTTTACCTTTCATTGATCATATGATTGAGAAATTAGGTGGACATGACTTTTATTGTGCCTTAGATGGATATAGTGGATATTTACAGATTCTGGTAGTCCCGGAAGATCAGAAGAAAACAACTTTTACATGTCCTTATAGTACATTTGCATATAGACGCATGCCATTTAGGTTATACAATGCTCCAGCTACATTTCAAAGATGCATAATGGCTATTTTTTCTGACATGCTTGAATCTTGCATTGAAATTTTCATGAATGACTTCTATGTGTTTGGTACTTCATTTGATGCATGCTTGAATAACTTAGAGAAAGTCTTGATTAGGTGTGAAGAGACCCATTTAGTGCTTAATTGGGAAAAATGTCATTTCATGGTCTAGGAGTGCATTGTTTTAGGTCACAAGATTTCCAGCAAGGGTATAAAGGTAGACCCAGTAAAAATTGATGTCATTAAGAAATTTCCACCACCAAACAATGTTAGATCCATTAGAAGTTTTTTAGGTCATGTTGGTTTTTACCATAGGTTTATTAAGGATTTTTTTAAGATTGCTAGACCTTTGACTGAGTTGCTTGCAAAGATGTTGTATTTGCTTTTGACGATAAATGTTTGGCATCTTTTCAATTGTTAAAGGATATGTTTGTGACTACGCCTATTCTTATATCTCATGACTGGTCTCTTCCTTTTGAATTAATGTGTGATGCAAGTGATTGTGCAGTGGGTGCTATTTTAGGCCAAAGACGAGGTAAGACCTTTCATCTCCTTTTTTATGCAAGTAGGATACTGAACAGTGCACAATGCCATTATACCACTACAGAAAAAGAGATGTTGGCGATTGTGTTCGCTTTTGACAAATTTCGTTCATATTTGGTTTTGTCTAAAGTGATTGTGTATACTAACCATGCAACCTTGAAATACTTGATGACAAAACCCGATGCTAAACTAAGACTAATTCGTTGGGTGTTACTTTTCAGGAGTTTGACATTGAGTTAAGGGATAAGAAGGGAGCCGAGAATTTTGTAGCTGATCACCTGTTAAGGTTAGATGAAGTTGCCATGGAGAGTGCAACAATAAAGCATATTCAAGAGACTTTTCCTGATGAGCATCTAATAGTTATGACACTCACTCTTTGGTTTGTAGACTATGTAAACTACCTTGTTGGTAATATCTATCCCCCTGATTTTTATTATGCTCAAAAGAAAATTTTTTTGTCTGAGGTAAGACACTATATTTGGGATGATCCTTTGCTTTATAAGATTTGTGTAGATGGTATTGTTAGCCTTTGCATTCTTGAAGAGGAAATGCCCTCTATGTTATATCATTGTCATTCTAGAGAGGTAGGTGGACATTATGGTGCATCTAGGATAGCTCATAAGGTTTTAGAGTGTGGTTTCTATTAGCCCACCTTATTTAGGGATGCATTTGCATTTGTCATATCTTGTGATAGGTGTCAACGAGTTGGGAACATCAGTAGGAGACATGATAAGCCATTGACTAACATTCTTGTATGCGAAATTTTTGATGTTTAGGGCATAGACTTCATGGGACTATTCCCTAAGTCTTTCTCCAATCAATATATATTAGTTGCTGTTGATTATGTTAGCAAATGGGTGGAAGCAGAGGCATTGTCCACAAATGAGGCTAGAGTTGTTGTTAAGTTTTTAAAGAAGAATATTTTGACACGTTTTAGCACACCTAGGGCTATCATTAGTGATAGGGGTCGTATTTCTACAACAAACTTTTTGATTCATTGTTATCTAAATATGGGGTGACTTAGCTAACAATGTCCCAAATTAGTGGACAAGTTGAAGTCTCAAACAGGAATTAAAGAAAATATTAGAGAAAACTGTTAATGCTTTTAGGTGAGACTGGTCTTTAAAACTAGATGATGCACTTTGGGCATATAAGACTGCATTTAAGACACCCATAGGCATGTCACCATTCAAGATAGTGTATAGCAAGTCTTATCATCTTCCAGTTGAGTCAGAGCATCGTGTATATTGGGCTACCAAATTTCTTAACTTTGATTTATCTCTTGTAGGTGCTAAGAGACTAATGCAGCTTCAAGAGCTTGAAGAGTTCCGTTTGGATGCTTATAACAATTCGAAGTTGTATAAGGAGTATGTGAAGAAGTGGCATTGATAAGAAGATCCTCCACCAAGACTTTAAGGTAGGCGAACATGTATTGATCTATAACTCCCTTTTTCGTCTTTTTTCAGGGAAGCTTAAGTCAAGGTGGTATGGCCCATTCAAGGTGATCCAAGTCCTTCCTTTTGGGGTCCTTGAGGTAAAGCGAGAAACTGAAAGCTCCTTCAAGGTAAATGGACAACAAGTTAAATTATATATGCCCAGGTTTTTGGATAATTCTGAGGAGCGATTGTCTCTTCATGACACTTCGCCTCATTGATCGCGGTGCATGCCTTTCAGTAGGATTGTAGTTTTCTTTCTTTTCTTTTCTCGTTGTTTCCTTTGTGTTTCTTTTTATTTTAATGCATTTCTTTGAGTTTCTTTGAGTTTTATTTAGGGTTGCGTGGTTGGTGGCAAGGAGTTCTTGGCTGATGCTTTTTCAGGGAAGTTTCTTTTTCCTCTTTTCCCTCTTTGTGTTTGATGGTTAACTACTTGAACATTAGGGACAATGTTCATATTAAGTGTGGGGGGATTGAGATTATATGCATGCTGATGTTTATGATATTGATGTTAATGTTGAGAGATACACACTTGAATGGTTGCGACTCTTTTGGTAGCTAATTTGGATCCCATTTTACCATATGATTCTGTCAAAGTAGTTGAAAGGAGAATTGAGTTGTATGCATGAATTTGGATTAGGTAGCTTGAGAGGATAGTGAACCATGTGAATTGATTGAAGTATTTAAGTGCATAAACTTAGTTAATAATTGATATTTGAGTTATGAAGCAATGTATAGAGTTTTGATGGACTTTCATTTAACCACATGTGAGGTCTTGAGCTATATGACTGCATCTCATAGTCATTTATTTTCTTTGTTGTATATGATGCTTCTCTATGTAAATTTCCTTCAGAACTTGCTCTGAACTTGTTTGATATTGCTAGTTGCATGTCTTATGGACATGATAAAGGCCTTCTTTGGTTTTAACCTTTAACTTAAACGACCCACCAAGTCATTTTTCCCTTGTTATCCCTTTTTTTGAGCCTTTAACCTTGTTTGTTTTCGTATTAATCAGATCACATTGAAACCTAAAAACTTTTTAGCCTGACCCTTTCACAATTTGAATGAAGTACTTAGTATTTGATATCCTTGATTTAAGGACTTTTGTTTTATGTGCTATTCTGAGATATTTTAGAGGTACATCTACTCAGTTGTTGATTTGCGCTACTACTATCTTCTTTTATATTTAGTGTTGTCAAAAAATAAAACAAAACAAAACAAAACCAAAAAAAGAAAAAAAAAGATCAAAAATTAGCATTGAATAATGATGAGTAGTTGTAGTCCTGTGTTTTTGTTTGCACATCTCAGAATTTCTTTTTGATCATCCCATGTTACTTAGTGATTTGTGAATGCTTGTGAGCAGACTTTGCCCTTTTTACCTTACCTTAACCTAAGCCCCATTACAACCTTTAATAAAACCCCTTTGATCCATGATGGCATGTACTCTATGTAGTAGAAAATGGATGAATTTCCAAGCCTATAGTAGTGTAATTTCTTAGAGGAAGCTTTGAGTGAAACACAACCCTTATACCCTTGAGTAACATGAGTGAATACAATGAGGACAGTCCATTTTAATTTTATGCTTGCCTTTGATCAAGGAAATCTACCTTTGATTTTGTTTATATGCATTGATGAAAAGATTATGATATATGTAGTAGCTTGATACTTAAGTTTGCTGAAGTTTAAAGGATTGCAACACTTCATTCTCGTTGAAAATGAAATGATAAAATATGTTAGTTGTGATCCAAGTAAGTTGCTTGAGGACAAGCAACAATTTAAGTGTAGGGGTGTTGGTAATGGACATTTTATATTGAATTTAGATATATAATTTGCTAAAATTTTGTTCATTTAATGTTTAAATTGCACTAATTAAGAGTTATTTGTTTTAATTTTAGACACACATTAAATTTGGAACCTTTAAATGCCTAAAGCAAGAAAAACTCTTAAAAAAAGTTAATGTTTTTGGTTTGGTTGGCCAAAAACGTTAACGTTTTGGTCAAGAGAACAAGGTTAGCCATGCGTGAAAAAGGAGGGGGAGCTGGCGTGAAATGAGAGTGGGACTATGGAAACACCTAGGGAGCTGAAATAAATATTGAATGGAGAAGAAACAAACAAAGAAGTGGCGGCATGTATGAGAGAGGGACGAAAAGATTAAGGGTGGACCAAATACTCTTAGAAAATCATTCAATAAATAGAAGACAGCAGCTGGCTGCGCAAAGAGAGAGGTTCATGAATAAGGTGGCCAAAACCTTTATTAAAACATCAATACATAGAAACAAAAGAAGATACCTGGTAGCTGCAGAGAAAATAGCTGAGGTTCGTGAAAAGAAAACAGTGAAGCCAGTGTGAGTGAAAAGAGGAGAGCAGTAGGAGTAGCGTTAAAAAAGGAGAGATGGAGTGGAGTAGCAACAGTGGAGGTAGTGCGTAAAAAGAGGAGAGCTGCGTGAGAGAGAGCTAGAGCAGAAACATGAACATAGAAATAGAGGGAGCTGCATGAAAGTGGGGCTGTGTAAAAAAAATTAGAACAGAGAAAAGAAGAGAGTAGTTGGGTGGCGTAAAAAGATAGACGAAAAGAAAATAACGTAAAGGCTGGAGATAAAAAAGAGAGGAGCAAGGAGTAGTGTGAAAAATAGGATAGAGTTGCACTAGGAGTGGAGTAAAGATAGTAGAGGTAGTAGCGTGAATAGGAAGGAGAGGAGAGTAGCGTGATAGAAGAAAACAAAAGCAAGAGAACAGTTACAATGTTGTGACGAATTTGAGTGGGTGGACCACCAATCCTATTCATCACATCAGTGAAATAGGAAAGAGGGAGATAGTTGCAGTAGTTAAGATAGCTTCAGTGGGTGAGACATTTTTTTTAATCCCACTGCCACAGTTTTGCATGAACAAAAGGTGGAATCAACGGCAGCGGTAGAAGAGGTCGACATTAGAGAATTTTTTGTACAGCAACAATCGTTCCTCTCGAAGATTATATATCGAGTGTTTTGTTTTTAATTTGTTTTTGTTTCTTAATAATTTTAATTCTTGTGGGTTTAATCAATGCAATTATATATCATAAACATGATTTATGATACATTGATGAATATATGTAGGTAAGTTTTCTTTGGTTGAGGTTAGGATTGATATTAGATTGGGACAATTTTTTTGGTATTAGTTTTTGCTTGATTGAATGTATATTTAGTCCTAATTTAGCTTGATTACCTAGATTAAGGCCTTAGATGATTGAATGCCATAACTAATGGGATTTAATTTTTCAAAAAATTAATCAAGCAATATATTTGAGACCAAAGTGGAGACCAACCTTAGGATCTTATGTGAGGATACCTAGGATTAATAAACTTAATTTTAGGCTTCTTGTATTGAATGCCTTTTATTCCAAATTAACTATGAACCAAGTAGGTAACTCGGATTTAGAAGAGAAGGGAATCCCTATGAACATTGGGTTCGACTTACCTAAGTGAAGTAATTCCTAAATCAGTCCACGTTACAAGTTTTAATGTCTAATCCAATTGAAATCTGATACCTTAGCCAATTTCTATCATTTGATTAAATTTAGTCGTTTTTTAATTTGTACTTTGCATCTTGCATATTTCCTTGATTAGCTTACTTTATTTTATTTTCAAATCAATCAATTCTTGATCATCTGAGTAATTTTGCATCGTTTAATTTAATTGTCTTCTGTGTTGGAATCCCTTGGGTACGATATCCGGTTCTTACCATTTTATATTACGTATCGATGATGTATGCTTGCCTATAGTTTCGTCTAGGTAGAACTTAATTTATATTGTTTTGTTTAGACCGTAACAAAAGCCTCCTTAGTTCCTGAATAAAGTAAGTAATATTTGTAGAAATCATTGGTCCTTCTTGTTGCTTCGGTATTCTTCTTTCCACCAGCTGTTTCAGTTTTCTTCAACGTTGCTGCTTCATTTCATTTCCACCATGTTGCTTGTTTTTGCTCTCTCCTCTTCACGCTCTCCAGCTTCAACGTTTCTACTTCTTTTTTTTGTTTTTCCAGCTACTCTCTCACGCACACTAGTGTTCTCCACTCACGCCACTACCTCCCTCTCTCTCCCTTTTGTGCAGCTCTCCCTTTCACGCTATCTAGCCTCCTCCTTTAACGCCTACAGCTATTTTTCTTCCTTCATTACCGCCAGCTGCTTCAAGAATATCATGCCAAGTTGTCTCCCAAAGCCACCAATTCAACGTCCTCTCCATCAAGTCCAACTGCCAATCTTGTCATTAGTGAAATGTTGGTTGTCTTTTGTCCATAATTGAAGGCCTTGTTGAATGGAAGTGGCGTGAAGGATGGCTGCTAAATGTTCGCAAGGAGTGGCAGTTAAAAAATGCAGGCTGATTCTTTTCTAAACATCAAGGAAGGCTGCTTTTGGAGTGGAGTGGAGAATGACATATTTCAAGGCCAATTTGGACAGTGGATAAAACATAAACGGTGATGTTTTAGGAGCTAAAATTTTATCAGTGTCTTCGTCTTTGAGTTAGCTACAATCTGAGACTTGAATCATGGGATTTTTCCATCTGAGACAAAAATTATGATCCAAACATCGTTGACAGGTCATTCTGGCGATCCAAAATATGACGCTAATTTCGTTAATTTATTTCTCCTAAATTTCAGCTCATAAAAATCTGCAATTGGTCCCACAAATTCCTTCAATGAGTCAAGAATTTAATTATGAAATTTCAGAATTTTTGGATGATCCAATCTTGAGATAAAAATCATAAAACAACTAAAGGTCAAAGCTACTAAAAATCCAAAAACAGTGCAATTCGAGTCTATTTGTTTCATTTATGCATTTTACGTCAACGAACCTCAAATAATACTAAAACATGATAAACCCGCTATAGATGAACATAAAATGAGCATAAATGAATCTGAATTAAGTCCTAAAGAGCCACTCAAAATGTCCATTAACACTTCTTGCCAAAAATAGAAACTTACTCTTTAATTCTTCTTGGTTTAGACTGGAACCTTGACAATTAGTATCAGAGCTAGATTAAAATGGCCTCTAACAAAAAATGTATCCAGAACTTGGAAGCAAGCCATGGCGGGTTGTAGGATAGCTTCAGTCGGATGGAGCTCGGGATGGCAGACAAACTTCGTATCATCAAAGAGAACCTCAAGCGACTTACTAACACCATTGCCTCCAACCGAGAAGGTTCTAGCAGTAATGCTTCTAGTCAGGCTGGTTACAGTCGACTGTCACGTGAAGAGGGAGCAAAGAGAACTGAAGGGGGCCGCCATCCATTTTGCTCCAAGTTAGCAAAGCTTGAGTTTCCTTCTTACAAGGGCAATGACCCAACTGAGTGGTTTAACCATGTGGAGCAGTTTTTCGATCACCAAAACACCACTGTAGATTAAAAGATAACGTTGGCATCGTATCACCTAGAAGGTGAAGCCAACCAGTGGTGGCAATAGCTTCGCCGAGTCTGCAAGGAAGAATAGAAAGAAATCACTTGGGCAGTGTTTGAAGAAGAGCTTTGGATCCTGTTCGGGCCGACTGAAAGTGAAGATTTTGATGAAGCCTTGTCCAGAGTAAAACAAAATGGTTCATTACTTGAGTACCAAAGAGAATTCGAGCGATTGGGTAACCGAGTTCAAGAGTGGATGCAAAGAGCCTTAGTGGAAACGTTTATCGGTGGACTTAAATCTGAAATAGTAGACGAAATTAGAATATTTCGACCCAAGTCTTTGAAGGAAGCGATTAGCTTGGCCTGCATGAGAGAGGATCTATTAAATCGACAATGCAGGTCTAACCAGTCCGGACGAGGTACGATCACTCAACCATACCAAATGCTAGCAACTTTGTCACCACAACTTATAACTTTGTCAATTGCTGTTGCCAAACGAATCTCTTGGGATGAAATGCAGAAGTGTCAAACACAAGGATTATGCTTCAATTGCAATAAGCGGTTCACCCCGGGCCACCGATGTCACAAACCCCAACTGCTATTACTGGAAGGTGACGAAGACGAAACTACATGAGCAAATAACATCCTAAACCTTGAGGACAAGGTTCCTAAAAAAGGGGGAGGCAATGATAAGATTTGAAGATCCTTATCAAAGATCCCATCGACTTTTTGAAATCAGCTTACCTTATCAGTTTTTGGAACATTAGCGTTATCTCTTTTGATCCTTATTGAATTACCAAATGTTATCGTTCTTTATCCTTTTGTTATCTCTTATTTGAATTATTTTATCTCTTAGAATAGCCGTTGAGCTCCTGAATAGCAAGGAAAGCTGCTTTAAACTTTTCGTTTTAAAGTCTCCTTAGTTCCTGATTAAAGTAAGTAATATTTGCAGAAATCATTGGTCTTTCTAGCCAAAAATAGAAAATTACTCTTCAAATCTTCTTGGTTTAGATTGGGACCTTAACACTACCTTTGTTTAAAGTAAGAATTTTACTCCTCTATGACTTTTTTTGCTCAATTTCAACCCAACTTTGGTAACAATTATACCTATAATAAACATGAGTGTTGCAACTGTACCCACCATTGTTACCACTTCTAGTTCAGTTAATTCAAATTGTCACCTGTAACAATGAGGCGTGAGTATCACCCACTTCACTTGTCAGAGTTTTTAACAACTGCAATGGATTTACCATAGTGGCTGCTTCACCCTCATTCTCCTCTTTAGCCACCATTGCGTTCACTTTCTCCCATTTCAAACACTCCTATGCAATATGTAGCCCCTTGCAAATGAAACACTCATTGTTCTTACTACTTCTTTGCCTATTTGTTATAGAACCATTACCATTCACCTTGTCCTTTCCCTTGTGATAGGTCATGAACCCCTTTGCTGACGGAGTTTAATCTATGCCCATGTTTGTAATATAGCCAGGAAATTAAACAGTTTACCTTCCATAGACATATTATGAATGTCTAGCATCAAGGAAGTGAATGTCTTTACATAGTTTATGCCACTGTCTAGAGTAGCCTAGTTCCTTAACAATGTTAGTTCAACATACCAACCTGTCAATTTGCCTCATCCAAAATTTCCTCAAGTCATCTTTAGGTCCTTGTAATAAATTCTTTAATCTACTCGAACCAAGCAAAGACTTGCATTATCTCATCTTCCAAAATTAGTCTCAGCCTATAATCGAGATGAGCCGGCCTTTCCTAAATAACATCCATGTTCTGTCCACCCATTATTGTGTGCCCAATTTATTTCCCGACCTTGCTCTAGTACCAATTATTACATAGGCTAGTTTAGAGTTTTCCTAACACTTGAATCCCGCTATAATTGTAATATGATAACCCTTTTATGTTCTCAACCACAATATGTCAAATACCTAGAAGGCGTGACTTTTCGTAATCACTCGGTGTGTCGTTTTAATAAAAAAGGACATGAATCATGTTTAATACAACATAATATTAAGCTTTATTTATGCAAAAAAGTGATACAACATAGGGTGAGACATCAGTTGGTCTCGAATACATATATTACACATGTTTAAATAAACAACACAACAATTGTGAGAAGTTATGGAGCAGTTGTGTTTTAACCAACACAACCTTTCAGACAAGACTTATCTGTATGGCTTCCCAATAGATGATATTAGTTATTATAAATTTATAATATAGGATTGTCTTGAAGAGCAGTTGGATTAACCCATATACTTGATTACTTGGCATAATTGATAACAGACAACCATTATAACTGTTGAAACTGGCATAGCTGTCACTAATCCCTCATAGCTAAAATAATTTTGGTTGTTCCAAAATCCTTGTATGACGCTTCCCATTGATGATCTAGACTTTACCTAGGTTAGATCTATGCTTAAAGTCTCCAACAAAATGTGCTTGATGTCATCAATAAGCTGTCTTATTTTCCTTAGTAAGGCATCCCCTTACCATGCTTGATCAATTTTGACTAGCAAATTACAAGTGCTTACTATTAACGTGGTCTGAAATGAACAACGAGACTTACGCGACTAAAATAGTTCCTTTTTTAATAAAAAATTATTATTGCTTAGTTGCTACTACTTTAATATTTAGCCACCAAATCAATAGCTCATTGATAATTTTAATTAAGGGTAAAAGACAAACTCTCATTTAATTTAAGAAATATTAGAAAAACTCCCCATCTTTAAAATTCTTGAAAAAATTCTTTCTAATTTTTAGTTTTCAAGAAAAAAACCCTTCTTTTAGACTTCGGATAAAAAATAACAATGAAACACATATAATAAAAACACCAAGAATTGACAAATCAAATTTTATTTATATAAAATTTCAAATTAACACTTAAACTCGAACCAAGCTAATTAAATATGACACAAACTAATAACTTATTGTAATTAAAAGCTGAGTTGAATTATTAGGGCACGTTTGGTATTCATATTACGTATATTTCGTTACTATTTTTTACCAAAGTCTAAGATAAGAGATTTTTCTGAAATACTAAAAATTAGAAAGAATTTTTAAAAAAATTAAAGATCAGGGGAGTTCTTCAAAATTTCTTAAACTACAGGGAGCTTATGCCTTATTTGATTTTAGAAGAAAAGAAGGGTTAGTAAGAAGCAAATAGGATCACGTGAAAATTAATTCGCTCATCTGAAGTACGGCATAACTCATAAAGCGTTCTCCAGTTCGGAATTGCCAACATCATTCATTTATTCACAATCCAAAACAGAAGCTAAACAATTCCCGGATCAAAGGTTGGAAGATAACTAGATGTGAATGAAAACATTCCTATATTTTGCTGATAGAGATCTCAACTCCATCAATTGGTGCTGGAAGGGAAAGATAAATCATCCCAGCATCTGGATTAATTAGCTCCCACCTTAAAATTGCCAAAACAATAATTGTTCGCATCAATAATTTCATCAAAATCAAGCCTCCACGTTAATTTCAATTATATTGGCATTTAACAAGCTTTGTTTTCCTGTATCCTATAGACAAGTGATGCAGAAAAAGTGCTAGTTCTATCCGAGCGAGCATGTTTCCTGCACAAATTCTCTGTCCTCCACCAAATACCTGGTACGTTCCAGGCCTAACCGCCTCCTAAGGAACGACAAACTCAAACCCATAATCAATTACTTGTATCCAGACACGTTGCATTGCAATGAGATGTAACTTACGTTCCATCTATCCGGATTGAAGCAAATGGGATCGTCAAAGTTTTCTGGATTTGTGTGGAGGTATCGAACCCAGAGCAGTACTTTCCAATTCTTGGGAATTATATAACCTGTATATGGGATCAAACCATAAACGGCTCCTGAATCCTGATTTAGTGGTCAATGTAGAAAATGATATTTCTTACCTTTGTATTCGACTTCCCTGGTAGCCAATCTGAATATTATTGCTGCTATATTGGCCATTCTTATTGTTTCTTCCACCACCTGGAAGAACGTAGTCCAAATTATTTACCCTTCGGTCTAACAAAATAATCACTTCTCTCAAAAGTCTGATAAAATAAAAATTAGACCTTGTTTGTGTAATTGAGTTTCGAAACATCTTCACTTGTAATAAAGCCCTCTTTCTTCGTCTGGTTTATGGCAATGTTCTCTTCCTAAGATGAATTAAAGACAAGACGGTCACGAGCAAACAAAAAGACATTACTTTTTTGTGTGGAAAGATGCCTCGATGACGATGGTCG
>JANZXR010000006.1:31940440-31976333 GCA_027575705.1 Erythroxylum echinodendron
TAGATCGTCTGAGTAATTTTTCATCGTTTAATTTAATTGTCTTACGTGTTGGAAATTTTTCCCTTGGGTACGATATCTGGTTTTTACCGATTTATATTACTTGTCGACGGGGTGCACTTGCCTCTAATTGGTCTCGATAGAATTTAATTTATATTGTTTTATTTATACCGAAACAAGCCACCATTGCCTTCACTTTCTCCCATTTTAAACACTCCTATGCAACATGTAGCCCCTTACAAATGAAACACTCAATTGTTCTTCCTACTTCTTTGCCTATTTGCTGTAGAACCATTACCATTCACCTTGTCCTTTCCCTTGTGATAGATCATGAACCCCTTGCTGACGGAGTTTAATCTATGCCTATGTTTGTAATAGAGCCAGGAAATTAAACAGTTTATAATATAGCCAGGAAATTAAACAGTTTATCTTCCCTAGACATATTATAAATGTCTAGCATCAAGGAAGTGAATTTCTTTACATAGTTTATGCCACTGTCTGGAGTAGCCTAGTTCCTTAATAATGTTAGTGCAATTCTTTTAACATACCAACCTGTCAATTTGCCTCACCCAAAATTTCCTCAAGTCATCTTTGGGTCCTTGTAATAAATTCTTTAATCTAATTGAACCAAGCAAAGACTTGCATTATCTCATCTTCCAAAATAAGTCTCAGCCTATACTCAAGATGATCCGGCCTTTCCTTAATAACATCCATGTTCTATCTGCCCACTATTGTGTGCCCAATTTATTTTCCAACCTTGCTCTGGTACCAATTATTACGGGGGCTAGTTTAGTGGTTTTCCTAACACTTGAATCCCACTATAATTGCAATTTGATAGCCCTTTTTATGTTCTCAGCCACAATATGTCAAATACCTAGAAGGTGTGACTTTTCGCAATCACTAGGTGTGTCGTTTTAATAAAAAAGGACATGAATCACGTTTAGGAGAACATAATATTATACTTTATTTATGCAAAAAAGTGGTACAACATATTACATATGTTTAAATAAACGACACTTCAATTGTGATGTAGCAGTTGTATTTTAACCAACACAACCTTTCGGACAAGACTTATCTATATGGCTTCCCAACAAATGTTATTAGTTATTATAAATTTATAATATAGGATTGGCTTGAAGACAGCAGTTGGATGTCATGAATAAGCTGTCTTATTTTCCATAGTAAAGCATCCCCTTACCATGCTTGATCAATTTTGACTAGCAAATTACAAGTGGCTATTAACGTGGTCTGAAATGAACAACAAGACTTACGCGACTAAAATAGCTTGTTTTTTGATACAAAATTATTATTGCTTAGTTGCCATTACTTTAATATTTAGCCACCCAATCAATAGCTCAATTGATACAATTCTAATTTTATTTAAGGGTAAAAGACATAAATTCTCTTTTAATTTAAGAAATATTAGAAAAACTCCCTCATCTTTAAAATTCTTGAAAAAATTCTTTCCAGTTTTTAATTTTTTAGGAAAAAAACCATTCTTTTAGACTTCAGATAAAAAATAAAACCATCAGAAATTAACAAATCAAATTTTATTTATATAATTTTTCAAATTAGTACTTAAACCAAACGAATTAAATATGACACAAACTAATAATTTACTATAATGAAAGGCTGAGTTGGATTATCATATTAGTGATATTTGATTAGGGCACATTTGGTGTTTATATTACGTGTATTTCGTTACTATTTTTTAACCAACGTCTAAGATAAGAGATTTTCTGAAAACTAAAAATTGGAAAGAATTTTTTTAAAAAATTTAAAGATCAGGGGAGTTTTTCAAAATTTCTTTAAACTACAGGGAGCTTATCCTTTATTTAATTTTATAAAAAAAAGAAAGCTTAGTAAAAGCAAACAGGTTCACATGAAAATTAATTGGCTCATATGAAGTACGACGTAACTCATAAAGCTTTTTCCTATTCGGAATTGCCAACATCATTCATTTATTCACAATCCATCCAAAACGGAAGCTAGAACTGGGGAAACAATTCCCGGATCAAAGGATGGAAGATAACTAGTTGTAGATGAAAAGATTCCTAGATTTTGCTGATAGAGACCTCAACTCCATCAATTGGTGCTGGAAGGGAGAGATAAATCATTCCAGCATCTGGATTAATTAGCTCCCACCTTAAAATTGCCAAAACAATAATTGTCGCATCAATAATTTCATCAAAATCAAGCCTCCACGTTAATTTCAATTATATTGGCATTTAACAAGCTTTGTTTACCTGTATCCTATAGACAAGTGATGCAGAAAAAGTGCTAGTTGTATCCGAGCGAGCATGTTTCCTGCACAAATTCTGTGTCCTCCACCAAAAACCTGGTACGTTCCAGGCCTAGCCGCCTCCTAAGGAACCAGAAACTCAAACCCATAATCAATTACTTGTATCCAGACACGTTGCATTGCAATTATATGTAACTTACGTTCCATCTATCCGGATTGAAGCAAATGGGATCGTCAAAGTTTTCTGGATTTGTGTGGAGATATCGAACCCAGAGCAGTACTTTCCAATTCTTGGGAATTGTATAACCTGTATAAGGGATCCAACCATAAACGGCTCCTGAATCCTGATTTAGTGGTCAATGTAGAAAATGATTTGTTACCTTTGTATTCGACTTCTCTGGTAGCCAATCTGAATAGTATTGATGCTATATTGGCCATTCTTATTGTTTCTTCCACCACCTGGAAGAATGTAGCGCAAATTATTTACCCTTCGGTCTAACAAAATAATCACTTCTCTCAAAAGTTTGATAAAAGAAAAATTAGACCTTGTTTGTGTAATTGAGTTTCGAAACATCTTCACTTGTAATAAAGCCCACTTTCTTCGTCTGGTTTATGGCAATGTTCTCTTCCTAAGATGTATTTAAAGACAAGACGGTCACGAGCAAACAAAAAGACATTACTTTTTTGTGTGGAAAGATGCCTCGATGACGATGGTCGTACCCGTAGCCGTTTCAGGACATCTGGATACTTGGCAAGATAATACATAGCCCACATAGATGCCACGGCTGTGGATTCGTATCCACCGACAACGAGGCCAACAATGTTGTCTAGCACCTCTTGGTCGCTCAACCTATTCCCTTCCTCATCTTTCATCCGCATCAACCCATCCATCAGATCGATCTCTGTGTTCCTATCTTGCTCCATGTTCTTCTTCTTGATCTCAAGCTGCTCCCTGAAAATCTCATCAAGCTTCTTCCTACACTGTCGCACCACACAAATGAAGCATGATGTTGTCAAGCAGAAGTGATTGCAGCTATAGCACAAACTTTAATTGGCCACGGTAACAGTTATGGAAAATCATCAGAACTACAAATTTGCATCCGCAATCTCCATTGAAATCCTAACGTTAGAAGATGAAGAGTTTGAACTGACCTGGCAAGCATGGTAATATGCGGTTCCTGGAAATTTGAACGGCTGTGCTCTTACTCCTTGGAGTAATCCATGAAAAAGTTCGTCCATGGTATCCATCGAAGGCCCTGGTTCAAAGCTTGCAAATAATTTCCCAATGTTCTGAAATGTGACCTGCACCCATCCAGGAGTACTCAATCGTTCTGAATCTCCTTTGATTTGATTATCAAAGAAATAATCTAAATGCACGAGAACTTATCTGAATTACCTTCGTGGTTTCATTTCTGACCCTGATTTTACCTATGGAGGCCCATGATTCGAGGGCAGCCACCATGCGAGGCTGTACGAGTGCCGCTATACGGCGTAAAGAGGCGGGCTTACTGATGGCATCAACCACAAAATGTCTGAGCCTAGTATGAGCTTTACCTTGTACTACGAACAGGGAATTGTATCCGAAAATGTCCTTGTTAGGCCATTCTAAGATAAATGCATCATGTGATTGGAACACATGCTTAATAACATTTGGAAAGCATGCTATGATAGATGGTGATCCAAATAGGTGGGTTCTATACAATCCTACTCCATCGCCGTACCTGATCAACCAAATTGTCATGACTAAAGATTAAATATTGGGTCAACATGCAAACAGTAACTAATTTACATGGTCCCTAGCTACACCATTTTACATCTGAAGGTTTAAAAAGTAGTATAAAGAACGAAATCTCACTTGCGTCTTTTAGAATTGATGAAATCGTCGGGACGACGACGGACCTTGAAGTACCAAAGAAACGTTACCAACTCTCCCAATAATGGTAAGCCCATATGACCTGGTGGTAGCTTCATGCCGGTGCCCGAAAGTCGAAGCTTGACAGGGACAGCGTACCAGAGCTCATTCCACCACCACAGGACCAATCCCAGCAGCGGCAAAGCACCCAAAATGCACGCCAACAACATCTCTTTTGTAGTTTCCATCAGTGGAAGTTTACTTTTTCATGCGAAAGGAAGAGCACGAGTCATTCATACAATATAATATACTAGTTCTCTGACCGATTAATTCGGCTCACCGATGGCAAGAAAAGGACAAACTGTTCCTGCAGCCACTTCAAGGAGCTTTGAGATTATTAGTTGGGTAAATCAGTTTGAAATTAAATATTCTTTGTGTTGTAATTAGACATCAACCAAGATGCTTACTTGTTTGCAAATGGCTGTTGCTCACAACCACCATTACTTTTTTTTAATAATATATAGCTTTCACTTACTTTTAATAATAGCATCCCTCTATATGATATCAATCCTACTTTCATTATATTTCTCAAAAAAGTCCTAGTTTCATTATTCCTAATATTTCCTTATAGTGACAGTGCCTTTCCCATTGAATTTTATATCTCATTTTACAAATTTTCCAATATTACATTGTCCTAAACAACACACCCCTTTCTTCCATTTTCTTGATCTTTCATGGCTCTCTTGTCCTCGTCCCAAATTAAACCATCATCCGCGGATTGCTGGGCCATTATACACAGGTCACGATCAACCTCTGAGCCTCAAATACTAAGCAAAATTCCATCTTGATATGCATAGGTCTCGAGACACATCAATTTCAACTATCTGAAACCTTAATTACTATACAAAATATATTTTAATAAAATATCGATTGATTCAATTTGGAAAGTTTGTTTTTAAATTTTTGTTATACAAATATCAAATTTTTAATTTTTAATAAGATATAAGGTTTTTAAAAATATTATGTAAGAGTTTAAATTTTTATTTTTGAGAAATGACTAAACGAAATCTTTGACACAATACTTATTTGTTATTTTTTTATAAAATAAATATTTTGAACTAATAAATTATTTTTACAAAGATTTAAATTTTAATTTAAAATTCAACGTAAATAAAAATTTTGGCATTAAATGCCATTTAATATGCACAGAATCAGACCTAATTAAAAATAAAAATGAGAACCAACAAGGGATTAGTCTAAGTGATAAGCAACTCGGTTCCGCTTAAACAAGGTCTCGAGTTCGAGTCTTGTGAATGCATGTAACACCTTACTACTATAAATTATATATCGGAACACCCTGTGGACATTCTAGTATATAATTTATAATAATGGCAAGTTAACTATCTCACTTTCACTTTCCAACATGGCATCATAAGTAAAATAAAAAATAACACATTATCTAAATTTCAAAGTGTCCTCATTTCATACCATAAACTATTATTTACAATGTAGCTTTTCATATGGATACATTGTTAGCCCATCAAACTTACAATTCAGTTTACAAAATATGCTGCATAAATGAGGAACTAAACCAAAAACGAAAAACTAATCTTTTGTCCTCGGCTGACCAATCTTTGAACTATTTCTTCTTCATAAAAGTACAAAAATTATGCTTCTTGTAGGGTTTCTCAGTAGCTAATGTCCTCTCTTGGTCCTCAAATGTCAACGTGCAATTTTGGATAAGTTTTGCAAACTCAATGAGGTAATTATCATTGATGGTTTACACAATTCATATATCACATCAATACACGTAACATATAATTCACATCTTTGCATATGCATAAAGTATCACATGTCACGTTCACATTTAGTACAAGGCAACAATACAATTTAATCAGGCAAACATATGTATTAAAATGTATATGCAATATTCGTAAGACTCACATTCAATATTATTGTCATTATGACCAAGTGCCCTTTTTACTTGCCCATTTCCCTTAGTAGATACCGAGCTATATCAAATAATGTCCCATATCCCTTAGTGGATACTGGGTACATTCACAACTGAGCCCGAGGCTCTAATCATAGTCTGAGCTTTAAGCTCTTTATACTGGCGACTCCGGTCGCAGCTATCTTTATTTTTCATGTATTCATGTAATGGATGCTTCACATTCACATATTCTCAGTCAATCCCATGATTGAAATATTCACATTCAAATTGCATTTATCATCGGACCTAAGTCCGGCATTCAACAAAATTTTTGAGTACATTTATTTCATCTAATTCACATACAAGAAGCAGTTCAATATCACATTCATCAAATCAAAATCTTTGGACCTTCATGTCCAAAATCAGTATAAGCAATCACACATTCATAATATAATTCAAGCATAATCAAAAACAAGCAATTAATCGAGTGACACCATCTAGGTTACTCACAATTACTCCCTTTTTGCTTAATGGCTAGAAGTTCCAGCAATATCTGGAAGTGGTCGCTCTACTTGCTCTTCAGTATACAATCAAATACATTTATATATCACTCATGTGCATTATTAGTCATAAATACATTTATGAATGTATCATGTAGCATGCATGTTCAATAATAATTTCTCGGGTATGTTTCTTTAATACTCTTTATTGCGATTTTTGACCTAGAATTAGACATTTTTAGGTAACACTTTCGTCTAATCAAAAGTTCCTCTATGTCTTAAGTTTCTAATGACATCAAATTTAGAAATTTTGGTTCATTATCGTGCAAGTTATAATCAAAATAATCCATACTGTTTCTTATACCTCAATAGAACACAACTATCAACTTCAAGCCAACTTTCAAGACTCTTAAGAATAGATTTCAACTTCAATTTCTTCATGAAAAATGTAGCCTTATGTCTCTAGTTTAATTTGAATTAAGAATCAACTCATTCGGAAGTCTACAGGTCAAAATATAGTCAAAAGACTCAAAGTTGTTCAGTAAAAAGACACTAGTGCATATGCAGACTCCAAACACCAAAATCAAACATGCAAACCATCACCTTCTTCTTCCTCTCTCTACTGTAATTTGGTTTTCAACAATTCTTAACATAATCTATACCCTATTTCTCACATCTTTCTGCAGTTAACAACTTCACTTCCTTTCTCAACACAAATAATTCAACAATCCATTTAAATTTTAACATCAAAAACCGTATATCATTCACGCAAATTACAAACTTTTCTTCACTTTCTTTCTTCTATCTTCATCAATTCTTACATTTCATTTAAATCATTTCTGTATCACAACCTCATCAAATCCTCATTCCTTATCTTGAAACTCATTTAAATTCATTTTTATAAACACTCAACAGATTCACGTATGCCATCAGTAAAAACAGAGTATATTTATAAATCAACTTGCATAAAGTGTCTGCATTCTGCCTAAGCATGGTTTCAGTAATTTTCAAGCTCAAAATTAACTTCAACTCCATTTTATACCATACAAATAATCAAATATACAGAAACAACATGTGTAACACACCCAAATTTTCACCCATGTTTCAACTTTTAAGCATCTTCAATTTATAAACACTGAACTATTAACTACGTAATGTATAATTCATTACACAAATCATAAAAAATATATGGTACTTATTAGTTTAAACTCTAACTCTTCAAAATCCCTTGAAACCTAATTTTCCAGTATACACGATTATCAACAGTGCTTTTCCAAACAAAAACAAGAGAGTTGGAAAATTCTTTCTCCATACGAAAACACATGACTTGGTATCTTAACAATTTATTTCCACGTGTCACTATGCATATTGTCATCAATTTAATCAGTCCACGTGTTACATTATAATTGGTCCATTATTTCACTATTTTTTCTAGTCCAAAAATACCCCAAATTTTTGGAAATTCTCTATAATTCGCCAAAAAATTGAAATAATATTAATAATCTAAATTAATTTTTGACACATAAAAACCCCAATTCACATTTACTCGCATTTATAACTCAATTATACCCGAAAAACGTCAACGAATGCATGTACAATTATTTCAAGAGTATCAACACAATTCACATATTGAAATATGTCAAATGATGCATGAAATTCACTTCTAAGTGCTCAGTATACACTATTCCAGAGTCTTAGCCCCTAATATGGGATATTGAGATGTTATAATCCTCCCCTCCTTAAGAAATTTTATCCTCAAAATTCTTACCTGATTGATGTAACAGATGGGGATATTGCTTTTTCATATGCTCCTCTGTTCCCCAAGTTGCTTCTTCACTCAAATGATTTCTCCATAGGACTTTCACCAATAGAATTACTCGATTTCTCAATTGCTTTGTCTTATAACCCACTATCTTGATCGGCTTCTCAACATAACTGAAATTACTAGCAACTTTAATTTCTTGAGCCGGTAATACATATATTGGATCAGATCTGTATCTTCTTAACATGCTTACATGAAACACATTATGCAACTGAGACATTTCAATGGGCAAAGCTAACTTATATGCCAAAGGTCTTATCTTCTCAATAATCTCATAAGGACTAATGTACCTAGGGTTCAATTTGCCGTTTTTACCAAACCTTAGCACACCTCGCCAAGGCGACACTCTCAGAAATACCCTGTGTCCTATACTGTATTCCATATCCCGTCGATGCTAATCCACATAGCTCTTCTATTTATCCTGAGCTGCTTTTATTCAACTCTTGAGCAGTTTCACCTTATCCACAATTTCTTGTATTAATTCAGGGCCTTCTATCATTCTCAAACCTTCTTCATCCTAATATAGAAGCGATCAACATACTTTGTCGTACAATGCCTTATAAGGTGCCATTCCGATACTACTGTGATAGTGATTATTGTAAGCAAATTCAATCAAGGTAATATACTGATCCCAAATTCCTTGAAACTCCAATACATATGCCTTGAGCATATCCTCAACAATTTTGATTGTCCTCTCACTCTGCCCATATGTTTAAGGATGAAATGCGGTACTGAAGTTCAACTTTGTACCCATAGCTGACTGCAAACTCTTCCAGAATCTCGAAATAAATCTGGGTTCCCTGTCCGATACCATGGATACTGGAACCCCATGCAATTTAACCACTTCATTCATATACTTACGAGCCAACTGGTCTAGTGAAGTATTCTCCCTCACTGGTAAGAAATGAACTGACTTAGTTAATCGGTCAACTACAACCTATATAGCATTATTTTGCCTCGGAGTCTGAGGCAAACCCATAATAAAATCTATAGTGATTCATTCCTATTTTCACTTCGAAATAGGCAACGAATGAAGATTCCCAACTAGAGCCTGATGTTCAGCTTTAACCTGTTGGCATGTTACACATTTAGAAACATATTTCGATACCTGCTTCTTCATTCCTGGCTACAAGAAATGTTGCTTCAGCATATTATACATCTTGGTCATGCCAGGATGCACGGCATAAGCAGTCATATGAGCTTCTTTTAAAATTTCCTTTCTCAATTCATCCATATTAGGCACACATAATCTCTGTTTCAACCACAATGTCTCATCTCATAATTCAAATTCAGAATTGGGATTTACCTTAACTTTCTTAATCAGTTTCACCATTTCAGGATCTTTACACTGAGCTCTTTTAATATGATCATATAACATCGATCTCAACTTTAGTGTAGCTGTCAATGCTTCATTATGCTCTAAATTCAAATCCATATTCAAAGCTCTCAACTAAATCAAATTTGGGAATCTAGATAACTGCATTTGAGCTACACTACTGTGTGACTTTTTACTCAATGCATCAACCACTATATTAGCTTTTCCCGAATGATACTCAATCGTGCAGTCATAATCTTTCAACAACTCTATCCACCTCCTCTGTCTCATGTTTAGCTCTTTCTGACTCTGCAAATATCTTAAACTCTTGTGATCAGTGTATATCTGAAATGTCTCTCCATATAAATAATGTCTCTATATCTTTAGAGCAAAGACAACTGTAGCAAGTTCTAAGTCATATATCGGATAATTCATCTCATGAGACCTTAATTGTCTCAATGCATAGGCTATCACCTTGCCATTTTGCATCAACACAAATCCCAATCCTTGATGCGAAGCATCACTGTATACTACATATCTACCAGTTCTTGATAGAATAGTCAAAACCGGTGCTATAGTCAACCGATGTTTCAACTCCTCAAAGCTCCTCTGGCAATCATCATCTCATCTGAATGTTACATTCTTTCTCAGAAGTTTAGTCAGAGGGGCCGAGATCAAGGAAACTCTGGTAATATCCAGCTAATCAGAGGAAACTCCAGATTTCAGACGCATTCTTTGGAGCCTCCCAATTCATTGCTGCCTTAATCTTCATTGGATCCACTTGAATACCTTGCCTATTTACAATATGACCCAAAAACACCACTTAATTCAGCCAAAACTCACATTTACTAAATTTAGCATATATTTGTTTTTCTCTCATAAGCTGTAAGATCACTCTCAAATGTTCAGCATGTTCTTCTTTACTCTTTGAATACATCAAAATGTCATCGATAAATACTATCACCAAGCGATCCAGGTAGGGCTGAAACACCTTATTCATCAATGTCATAAATGCATCTGGCGCATTAGTTAACCCAAACGGCATTACTAATAACTCAAAATGCACATACCTGCTTCCGAAAGCACTCTTTGGTACATCAGCCTCTGCTATCTTTAGCTGATAATATCTAGACTTCAAATCCAATTTAGTGAACACCTGAGCTCCCTACAGCTGATCAAATAAATCATCAATTCTAGGCAACGAGTACTTGCTCATCACTGTAACCTGATTCATTTGCATATAGTCAATACACAGTCTCAAAGTGCCATCTTTCTTCTTCACAAATAGAACTGGAGCATCTCAGGGTGAAACACTTGGTCTAATGAATCCCTTTTCAAGCAATTCCTGTAATTGAGCCTTCAACTCCTTTAGTTCTATAGGTGCCATCCTATATGGATGAATAGATATAGGAGTAGCACCTAAAACTAAGTCAATTGTAAACTCTGTTTTCCGGTCTGGAGGTAAACTAGGTAACTCTGCAAGAAATACATATAGGAATTCCTTAACCACAGGAATATCCTGTATATTTTGCTCAGCTCTAGTATCAATAATGTGGGCCAGATAAGCCTCACATCCACCTTGCATCAATCTCAAGGCACTCATGAATGAGATTAATCTGGCTAGCACTGCTTGACTAATACCCCTGAAAACTACTCTTGACTGATTGAGATCCCAATACCACCTCCTTAGTGTAGTAGTTCATGATATCCCTATAAGTAGTAAGTCAATTCATGCCTAGAATAACATCTATCTCTCTCAACTGTAATATAATTAAGTCTGCTTCTAATTCTGCCTGATCAACTCTAATCAAACACCTCTTACAAACTTCCCCAATCACGATGTTACTACCAATCGGTGTAGTCATCTCCACTCCATGTTTCAATTGCTCTCTATCACAATGCAACTTGCATGCCAGTGCGGTGCAATAAATCCATGTATAAATCCAGGATCTAGCAATGCAAATGCTTCATAAACAGAGATAAGCAAAGCACCTGCAACGACATTCAGAGAGTCCTGAGCCTCTTGTCTGGTCATAGCGTATACTCGGGCCTGAGATTGGGGTTTGTTGCTCTGAAACTCAGTCCTGACAGAAGGATTTTCAAAACTTACTCTACCTCTGCCTCGGCCTCTCTGTCTAACCCCACTAGCTCGACTCTACTAGATAGTAGCTTCACTTACAAATCCCACTCTCATACTAGACTGGGCTCTAGCAATAATAGGACAATCTCTAATTCTATGTTATAGAGAGCCACATCGAAAACATGCTCCTGATAAAGTCCAGCACTCACCACCGTGCTTCTTCCCACAATGCTCACAAGAGGGAAACTGGCTCTGCATTGTACCTCTTCCACTACCAGACTGTACAAAGCCACCCCTCTATATGAATCATGACTGTCTTCATCCAGCCAGTGGTCTGAAAGCTCGATTCTGCCACTTACTAAATCTTCTGCCCGAATCACTCTAAATTTCACTGGGTCTTTTCATGCTAAACCCTTGTTCCGACTCTACTTATCCCTCTCTCAGTAACTGCTTAATTCAGATCGAAATAGCCCTCAACTCAGTAAAACTACTCATATTAGTGATTGCTAACCTTGTTCTAATCTCCATATTCAACCCATCTTCAAATCTCCTACACTTGTCTTCTTCTGTAGGAATCAAAGCATTAGCATACCCCAACAATTCATTGAACCTGATCTCATACTCTGCTACCAACAGTCTGCCTTGTTTCAAATCTAGGAACTACTTTATCTTTCTATCCAAGTAGATCTTGGGCATGTAATTCTCCCTGAAAGCTCTCAGAAAGTCTCCCCAATTCAGATTGCAAGGCCTGGTGGCACTGCCTGGTACAGTCTTCCACCATTGATATGTTGGATCTTACAGTAGTGAGACCGCATAATCAAATCTCTCATCTACATCACAGTCCATCTGATCAAGTACTCTTTTAGTTCTCTCTAACCATCCCTCGGCTTTTGCAGGGTCTTTACTTCCATTGAAGTCGACAGCCCCCTGTTTTCGCAATTTGTCATACCTCCTTTCCCTTCTCTCGAAAATTCTTGGAGGCATCACATCTAGTCGAGGCACAGAAGACTCTTTGTTGGCTCTTTCTGATCCTAGGTCAGCTAAGTGTTCTATTTGATTACCTATGTCGGATAACCTATAATACACAATAACTTCGATCACCATCCGACATTTTCACAACATTACTACTTAACATTCCTACATATCCCTGTGGATGCCAACCATGCTCTGATACCAAAATGTAACACCACATTACCATAAATTACATACCGGAACACCCTGTGGACATTTTAGTATATAATCTATAATAATTGTAAGTTAACTATCTCACCTTCACTTTCCAACACGACATCATAAGTAAAAAAATAACATATTATCTAAATTTCAAAGTGTCCTCATTTCATTCCATAAACCATTATTTACATTATAGCATTTCATATGGATACATTGTCAGCCTATCAAACTTACAATTCAGTTTACAAAATATGCTACATAAATGAGGAACTCAACCAAAAATGAAAAACTAATCTTTTGTCCCCAGTTGACAGACCTTTGAACTATTTCTTCTTCATAAAAGTACAAAAATTATGCTTCTTGTAGGGTCTCTCAGTACCTAATGTCGTCTCTCGGTTCTGAAATGTCAATGTGTAATTTTAGGTGAGTTTTACGAACTCAGTGAGGTAACCATCATCAATGGTTCACTCAATTCATACATCACATCAATGCACGTAACAAATAATTCGTCACATCAATGCTCGTAATATATAATTCACATCTTTGCATATGCATAAAGTATCACATGTCACGTTCACATTTAGTGCAAGGCAACAATACAATTGAATTAGTCAAACATACATATTAAAATGTATATGCAATGTTTGCGGGACTCACATTCATTATTATTGTCGTTGTGACCAAATGCCCTTTTTACTAGCCCATATCTCTTAGTGGATACCGGGTACATTCACAACTAAGCCCGAGGCTCTGATCATAGTCTAAGCTTTAAGCTCTTTACACTGGAGACTCTGGTCACAACTACCTTTATTTTTCATCCATCCATGTAATGGATGCTTCACATTCACATATTCTCAGTCAATCCCATGATTAAAACATTCACATTCAGATCGCATTTATCATCGGACCTAAGTCCGGCATTCAACAAAATTGTTGAGTACATTTAATTCATCCAATTCACATACAAGGAGCACTTCAATATCACATTCATCAAATCAGAATCTTTGGACCTTCATGTTTGGAATCAATAAGCAATCACACATTCATAAGATAATTCAAGCATAATCAAAACAAGTAATTAATCGAGTGAGACCATCTAGGTTACTTACAATTGCTCCCTTTTTGCTTAATGCCTAGAAGTTTTAGCAATATCTAGAAGTGGTTGCTCTACTTTCTCTTATATATACAATCAAATTCATTTATATGTCACTCATGTGCATTATCAGTCATAAATATATTTACGAATGTATCATATAATATGCATGTTCAATAACAATTTCTCGGGTATGCTGCTTTAATACTCTTTATAATCAATTTCAACACCTTCTAAACATTCTTTTAATCCTTAACACCCTTTTATTCACTTTGATCCCTTCAGTAAACATCAATTAAATTCATTTAAGAGCTCATTTAAACCTACATACTTCATATGGTAACATTCATACTTGAATTAGGTTGAAAAACATCCAAAATATCACTCGTTTATAAAGCCTATCGAGTCACGATCGTGCTCAAAGAAACTTTCTTCCTTCTTCGGCAAAGTCGTCGCATGATCGCGACTTCCTTCATGCTTCAGCAGAGTCGCGATCATGCTGATGCACGGTCGTGACCTGCTGGTTTTCTTCCTTCTTTTTTGCCATTTTTGACCTAGAATTAGACATTTTTAGGCAACACTTTCATCTAATCAAAAGTTCCTCTATGTCTTAAGTTTCTAATGACGTCAAATTCAGACATTTCGGTTAAGTATCATGCAACTTATAATCAAAATACTCCATATTGTTTCTTATACCTCAATAGAACACAACTCTCAACTTCAAGCCAAATTTCAAGACTCTTAAGGCTCAACTTCAATTTCTTCATAAAAAATGTAGCCTTATGTCTCTAGTTTAATTTAAATCAACAATCAACTCATTCAAAAATCTACAAATTAAAATATAGTCAAAGACTTAAAGCTATTCAGTAAAAAGACACTAGTGCATATGCAAACTCCAAACACCAAAATCAGACACGCAAACCATCGCCTTCTTCTTCCTCTCTCTATTGCAATTTGGTTTTCAACAATTCTTAACAAAATCTATACTATATTCTTCACATCTTTCTGCAGTTAACAAATTCACAACCTTTCTCAACACAAACAATTCAACAATCCATTTAAACTTTAAACATCAAAAACCGTATATCATTCCCGCAAATTACAAACTTTTTTGCACTTTCTTTCCTCCATCTTCATCAATTCTTACACTTCATTTAAATTATTTATGTATCACAACCTCATCAAATCCTCATTCCTTATCATGAAACCCATTTAAATTCATTTCTATAAACACTCAACAGATTCAAGAATGCCAACAATAAAAATAGAGTATATTTATAAATCAACTTGCATGAAGTGTCTACACTCTGCCTAAGTACAGTTTCAGTGATTTTTTAAGCTCAAAATTCACTTGAACTCCATCTTATACCATACCAATCATCAAATATACAAAAATAACACGTGCAGCACACCCAAATTTTCACTCATGTTTTAGCATTTAAGCACCTTCAATTTATAAACACTGAACTATTAACTACGTAATGTATAATTCATTACACAAATTATGAAAAACATACGGTACTGACTAGTTTAAACTCCATCTTTTTAAAATCCCTTGAAACCTAATTTTTCAATATATAAGATCATCAACAGTGCTTTTCCAAACAAAAATAAGAGAGCTGCAAAATTCTTTCTCCTTACAAAAACGCATGACTTGGTGTCTTAACAATTTATTTCCACGTGTCACCATGCATGTAAGCTATTTGTCATCAATTTAATCAGTCCACGTGTCACATTATAATTGGTCCATTATTTCAATATTTTTTCTAGTCCAAAAATACCCCAATTTTTCAGAAATTCTCTATAATTCACCAAAAATTTCGAAATAATATTAATAGTCTCTAAATCAATTTTCGACACATAAAAATCATAATAGACATTTACTCGCATTTACAACTCAATTATACCCGAAAAATGTCAATGAATGTATGTACAATAATATCAAGAATATCAACACAATTCACATATTGAAATATGCCAAATGATGCATTAAATGCACTTCTAAGTAGGTATACACTATTCTGGGGTCCTAACCCTTAACATGAGATATTAGGACGTTACAATGTAGCTATCCCCATTGAAAGACTCACCCACCAAAGCCAAGTGCGCGACGCGAGTCGGATTTGGATGTAGTCGTGGCAAAGCCCCGGTGAATCGGGTAAGCCATCCAAAAAAAAATTAAAGTGAGAATATCCCACAAATTCAACTTTTACAAGCATACAAATTTGCCAAATTAAAATTCATTTCAGGATTTGAACAAGATGTACGAAAAATATGTAAATGTTTGGTGGTTTAATAGGAGTCGGATAAATGGATCATTTCAAGTGAATCTGGTTCGTTTAATGTGAAATTATCAATCGATTTTTTTTGCTAGTCTCCCAGTTTGATTGTTCTTTGATGTGATTCATCGAGTAATACATTCTTATCACATTGACGATGACACAATATTAATGTAGTAAACATGAAGAAAATTATTCAGTGAAATAAGTAATCAATATATATACTTGCATTTATGTAGAACACTTATATCATATTAAAGATTGTGGTTTTATTATTTTAACACTTTTTATGTTTATTAATTAAATTTTAGATTGATATTGAATTCTTAGAAGATATATGTGGTGAAAAATATGTTAGTTCTGTCAATATATTAAGATATTTTGGGGAGCATTTGAACAATTTTCAAGAATGCAAAAGGATATTTTTCATACAAAAGCTAGTAATATATGTCAATGAAGGTGTTCTAAGTCAATTCTTTATTATGTGATTAACAATTATTTGCATGTTTAAATTAATTGAAATTGAGTAAAACCCCGTTATTAATTATGTGAATGTTGAAATAAAATTGTTGAAGAGTGTAATTTTTGTGTGTGTCCAAGGTACATTATCCACCACCTGGAAAACAATAAATGTTAAAAGAAAAAACGAGACAAACAAACAGTGTCTCTGCTTTTTCAACGCGGCAATAAATTAAAGCCTCTAACATGTTGACTCCAGCAAATTCAAAATTGTACGCCAAACTAGCATTTAAAACAAAACTGAGTCAACGTCTAGTAAAAGGGTTGGATTTTCGAGATAACGTAACAAAGTAGAACCGACTGACTGGGTTCCGGTCTTACATCTATCTCCGATTCTCCTCCGTGTTATGAGCATGTGATGTGCGGTACCTTTCGAATTCTTAAATGGCAGAGCCTAGTCAACTATCGTAATTTGACTGCACTTCAGTCCACTCAAGCTACTTAAGTTCCAACTTCTTTTCCGAGGTGACTACTTATTCCGTTATCTTCTCCTTTGAAATACAAATAGATATATACTTCCGAGAGGGTCTAATTACTAAATAAGCTTACAATAGTATATATAATAAATCTTAAAGTATTTGATTTCATTTACAAATAAATACTTTTCTTAAATAGATGTATTAACATTTTTTAATTATTAACTAATTTCTACATACCACAAATTAAAAATATATATGTTGTAACTATTTAAAAGAATATAGACTTTTGACTTAATTTATGCACATCTAATTCAAGAAATAAATATACTAATTCAAGAAATTTTCTAATTTCTTGATTTATTAGAAATTTTTTTGATTAAATTTAAAAGTTTTTATTTATTAATTAATAAAAATGAGCTTTGTGTTAATATTTTTTAAAATAATTTTCTAATTTATTAAGGAACAATTTTCGGATTAATTGAGAAATTAATCTCTAATGGACTTTTTAAATTAATTTTGAAAGTAATTTACTTTAACATTAGAGAATAATTTTCTAATTAAGAAAAAATTCACTTCTAATTATATTAAAATAGTTTTTCAATTTGATTAGAGTGTTGAATTTTTAAAAAAGAGATTTTTCTAAATTATAATAAGTAGGAAGTATAATTTTATTGATTTTTTTTTGAGAAATAGTTTGTTGAGTAACTCAACATTAATTGAATTTAAATGAAATCATAGCTCACTAGAGAGGTTGGAATAATCTTTTCAGAATAATAGTTAGAGCCACTATTTCAAAAAAAAATAATGAAAAGTAACCACATAAATAGTTAAAGTCATAATCTTATTTGGTTTCCATGGAATTCAAATAGTTACTTATTTTCCTATATTTTTATTTTGTTCTAAATAAAAATTATCTTTTCTTAGTATATTGATAATAAGATTTAGCGAACTAGATTTCTTGGATATAAGTTAAGTTTGAGAAGAGTTCTCAAAGTCAGATAGGAAACTTATGCATCTATTATGCAATGTTGTAGTTACTCCTTGTTGAGGATTTGGTAACAAAGATTTATGGATGTGTGAAAATCATATAGGTGACGAAATATAATGACATTTTAAGTTGACTAATATATTATAAACTTTGATCACAACACGTAAGATGTTTATCACCACTATGATAATGTAAATAGTTGCATGTAGTAGAGCAAAAATATATAATACATTGATGAAATTGTTCTACTCAATTGAGCCTACTAAAAACATAAATAAGGACTAAAACAAAAGGTGTTTGCTATAGTATAACAATAGTTGTCATTAAAAGAAACATAATTGTATGATTTTTCTTATTAATACATAATATGATAGAGATCATATATTTCTAATTCATACTTTTGAATATTTGATACTAAATTTGGATTCAACATTACTATAATGATTGAGGCATAATAAGAAATAAATTGTTGAATAAAAATAGTTTATTTAAGTTCATATAAACAATTTGTACATGTTGAATTAAGGGAGAATTATGATTAACATAAGTGTCAATAATAAAATGTTAAATAACTGAGACTATTTTTTATGCCATATTGGTTAAATCAATATAATAAGAATTATAAAGTTGTGTAAGAGGATGTATGTATCCTTTGATTATGAATTGTACATAACTTGTGAAACTTACTAGATTGAAGAAGGGCCAAATCAACCTTTGTTGATAGGATGACGATGGTATATATACATTATATATGAGTCAGATTATGTTGCTTGAGCCTTTGTCAGGTGAATAAATCATATTCCATAATTCTAACAATAGAAAAGCAAAAACATGTAAATACCGAGAATATGAATCAAATGGGGGTGGCTCTTATAGCTAATTGGAAGAAGCAGGGAAGCAGGGATTTTAGTGGCAAAAAATTCAGAAATAGAAGAGACGAAAAATTCTATAATCATTGCAAGCAGAAGGGGCACACGAAGGACACATGTTTTCAATTGCACGGAATACTAGAGTGGTATAAAGAATTATAAAGGAAGAAGGGTAAACAAGTGTACGCCGCAATGACCATGGGTGGCTCGCTGGATGAATAAAAAATACAACCACACTCTAACCCCGAAGTCGATATAGCAACCCTCGCACTACAAATTCAAGACCTAATACGCATGATTAAGGGTAAATCTTCAGCTGATGTTAACCACATAGCTTAAAATATCTATGAAGGTACGAACCCAAATTCTTTTAGTTTTAGTAGTAACAAATGTGACGATTATACATGGACAGTGGATTCGGGGGCCTCAACGCATATGTGTCATGACCTAAGACTTTTTACAAATAAAACCAAATCTTTTTACCTTAAACTGGTAACCCTTCCAGACAGTTCAAACAGCAATGTTGAGCATGTCAGCAACGTTGATTTTCATAAAACTTTTTAGCTACAAAATGTGCTTCACATACCAACATTCTACTTTAATGTCCGTCCACAAAATAGCCACACAAAACAAAATTGGAGTCATTTTTGTGACTGATAAAGTGTATTTGTAGGACCTGCGGACTAATGACATTGTGGTTGTGAGTGAGGCAGAAAGGGGGATATATAAACTCGACGAGGAGAATCAGCTAACACTATCAACCTTGAAAGATCCTTCTCTGGAATTCTATGTTAAGAACCTGGTTTCTAATCATATAAAAGAAAAGTTCGACATTTGGCATTTATGTCTCGGACACGTATCGAAAGACAAAGTTACACATTTACCAAATTTGAGTATTTCGGTTCCTAAAAAAACCTTATGTGATGTTTGTCCACTAGCAAAATAAACTAGAAAGCCTTTTCTAAAACATATCATGTCGGCCCAACAACCTTTTGAAACCTTACATGTTGATTTATGGGAACCATATGAAGTCAAGAATTTTGATGACTCAATCTATTTTTTAACCATACTCAATGACTTTACGAGAGCCACCTGGACTTACTTATTAAATAGTAAGGATCAGGTGTACGAAACGCTCCAAATCTATATAGCCATGATTGAAAACCAATACAAAACATCCATTACTTATATACGTATCGATAATGACACCGAGTTTGTTAATAAAAGGTGTACGAAATTTTTACAAAATAAAGACATCGTACACCAAAAATCCTGTCCTTACACACTTTAACAAAATGGCGTCATTGAATGCAAACATAAACACCTCCTTCAAATTACTAGAGCCCTAATATATCAAGTCAATTTACCTAAACATTTTTAGGGGGAAGCTTTACTCATGTCAACCTTTATCATCAATCGACTTCCTACCAAACTTCTATCCTGGAAAACACTATACG
Organism: Erythroxylum echinodendron; assembly: GCA_027575705.1. NCBI lineage: Eukaryota > Viridiplantae > Streptophyta > Magnoliopsida > Malpighiales > Erythroxylaceae > Erythroxylum > Erythroxylum echinodendron. The sequence goes on from JANZXR010000006.1 coordinate 31,960,976, forward strand.
AAAAGCTTTACAATAAACCAACCTCATATGCAAATTTAGGGGTTTTTGGTTGTCTATGTTACGCGACAAATACCAAACCACACAAAGACAAATTAAAACCACGTGCAAAAAACTGTATATTTTTTAGATACGTGTCCGGACAAAAAGGTTACAAACTTTTTGACCTCAATGACAAGAAAATTTTTGTTTCATGAGACGTCGACTTTTATGAAACCACTTTTTCATTTCATAACCAAAACAACCAACCTCCTCCTACAATTTTCCCAAATGTTTTTGAAAGCCCCTGAATCACCTTCCAGCCAAGGCCCATCCACTTCCTCCCATGACCAAACCAACGAGACCCAAGCTTTACCTACTACCCCACCAAATGCCAACCAACACTTACCCATTCTACCCCACCCAATACCACTACTTACCACCAGCATCATTCTTAACCCCAAAACACTCAACCCCTACCTGTTATCCCACAGAGGCGAAGCACACGACTATGATCTCACCCATCTTACTTGAAGGACTACATCACCTCCCTTTGTCCACTTGACTCAGCTGCCATGTCATTTTCTGAGGTTAGTCCATCTTCTCTATTCTCTCACTCCTCCCCTTTTCTGTCGTTTATGGCCAACGTTGACGCTGAACATGAACCCTTGTATTTTGATACTGCTAAAACTAATCCACTTTGTGTGAGTCCTATGACTTTGGAGTTGGATGCGCTCGAAGAAAATAACACCCGGGAATTGATGCCTTTATCGAAAGGGACACCCACATTACACACCAAATGGGTTTTTTAAATTAAGAGGAAGTTGGATGGGTTAGTGGATCTACGAAAAGCATGATTGGTGGTTCACGGTTACAGTAAGAAGGAAGGTGTTGATTATACAAATATTTTTTCATCGGTTACTAAACTAACGAAAGTGCAGATCTTGATAGCCATCGCAGCAGCGTATAATTGACCATTACACCATTGCGACATCAACAATGCCTATCTTTATGGGTTTATCAATTAAGAGTTGTATATTCATCCTCTACAGGGCTATTTGAAGGCTGCTCTGGGTCAGGTATGTCATTTAGGAAAGTCCTTATACATCCTTAAACAAGCAGGTAGACAATGGAACCGCGAAATCACGTCAAAGCTAAAGGCTTATGGCTTCATTCAATCGGATTCTAACAACTGTTTGTTCATCAAAGGCTTTGCTAATGGTTTTATAGCTCTTGTAATTTATATGGATGATGCGCTCATTACCAACCCTTTGGAGGATTTAATTATGCAGGTCAAAAAATACCTCAACGATCTGTTGATTATTAAAGATATGGGACAAGCAAAAATACTTCATTGGCATAGAAATAAACCGTTCAGAAGATAGGGTGTTTCTATCACAAGAAAAATACATACAGGACATCCTTTTGGACACAAATTTGCCCAATTTAAAAGAGGTTATGGTTCCTTTTCCTGAAGGCAGTAAGCTCATGCTTGATTCTGGTCCTCTACTTGTGAATGTCGCTCGCTACCGAAGAATCGTGGGTCAGCTGCTTTATTTAAATTTAACAAGGTCAGACATAGCTTTCGCAGTACAACATTTGACACAGTTCATGGCGGAACCTTGACACCCGCATTGGGACGCCTTATTACATGTCCTGCATTACCTAAACAAGACAGTCAACTCACGCCTTTTCTATCCTATGCAAATCTCGGTGCAACTCAAAGTCTTCTCTAACTTGGACTGGGCTGGGTGCAATTTTTCACGGAAATCTCTCACTGGTTATCGTATTATGTTGGGCGATGCCTTGGTTTATTGGAAAACAAAGAAACAACGAATGGTAAGTCGGTCGTCTGCGGAAGCCGCATACAGGAGCATGGCCAGTGCTTTATGTGAACTTTGTTAGATCACTTACATACTTCATGACATGCGGATTCCATTGTCCCTACCTATTCCCCTCCATTGTGACAACGCAGTAGCCATACACATCTCACAACACCCAGTTTTTCATGAACGGATGAAGCACGTTGAAATTGACTGTTACCTTGTTCGTAATGTCGTCACACAAGGCTTCATATCGACTTCCTACATTCCTTCATCATAACAATTAGTCGGTTGCTTCACCAAGCCTTTGTCATCTGCTGCCCGGTCTTCAAATGTAACCAAGTTAAGTCTGTTATCACCGAAACCAACTTGAGGAGGGGCTGTTGACAGGCCCATATAACCATCCCACCATTTCACCTACACACATAACCAGAGATGCGGTAATCCCACCTTTCACCTGCACACAGAACCATTGCAACAAATGTGGTAGTCAAAACTGACAATCGTATATAACAGGCCGTAAATATTCACAAGAGAATCAAAGTTTGTTAGATGAGAGAGAAATAAGTTTGTTAGATGAGAGAGAAATCATTTCATCGCAACTGTATATAAATCATGTACAGCGACATGTTTTACATTATCACGATCATTCAATACGAAAATCGTCTTTCTCCTTTACAAAGTATTTCAATGTGCAATTCGTGTTTTATCATATTTATGCATTAATCAATGTTAGAAAATTTAAATGATCATAATTTTCGAGTAAGCAAACAAAAAAAATCACATTTGTTCTATTACATGCAGAGTCAAATACCACCTCGATTTTTCAATAGTATATAAAATGATTTAATTGGTGATGGTGAACTTTTCAAAGAATCTCCCCGTCTCATACACAACGGTGCAAATCTTAATCGGACATATTTGCTAAAAATTTTCTTCAAAAAATTGTCTTGGAATGCTTCTCAATTTGAAATTATTTGGAAGCTCTCTTCTAAATTTATTGAGTTGAGTACAAAGTATACGACTGATATGAATTTATTTTCAAATTAACCCCTAATATCATGCAGAATTAAACTGTTAAGAAATTGCCTTTCGATTAAAAAGCCAAGTCCCTTTTTAAATGAATTATGAAACGACACAGACGATTCCAACTTCAACTTATGGATTTATTTATATTAGAGCCCTGTTAATGTGCAATTAAATACATATATTTGCATTATAAAAATAATAATGTAGTAATTTTGCACCTTCCTTTTTGATGTGTTTGAGATGAGTATGGGTTGTCATACCAACTCCACCTAGCAATTTGAACTTTCGGTTTTACATTTCTGTTTTACGTCATCAATCAATTAGACAGATATTTTTCAACGTTTAAATAGGTAGTTACACGTATTTACTCCCACAACTTGATGGTTACTTGCCCTGTCAGGCCACGAACTTGATTAGTCTCCAGTTATGACTAAAGTGTGCAACCATCTCCACTTAATATCAATGCGACAAACAACCGGGGTAGTATGCAATATTGAAAGGGACTTGACATAGAAACGCCAAACCTAAAGGAAACAATCGTCAATTGGATCACGAATTCGTATGGCAAGATTTTCCCATCACACGTTTTTTTTACAATTAAACGCTTGGATATTCCTATTTACTTTCGAGAATTTGCTTAATAAGTATCTTAAAAATAGTTAGTAACAAAAGTTTGGTTAAAAAATAATTAAAGACTAGTTAATAATATGTTTCAAGACTATCTTTATCTTAAGTTTTATAATATACCTTATTTAAGTGAGATGGATTGGTCATGGCACAGAACAGGACAAATGGTTTAGCCTTAAATGTAAACCAATAAGGAGGAGGCAAACAATTAGATAGGATAGGAAATGGAAATTCTGCCTCTCAATCATTAAAACCTCCACACCAAAAAAAAAAGGAGAAAAAAGCACTCTTCCGTTCACACTTTGGGGCCATCAGAATAAATAATGCACAGCACACTCATTCCATGAAGTACCCAAACAGATAAACTGCTAAAGAGAGAGAAGTAAAGAGATATTGTGAAACCATGAAGGAGAATGGAAAAGAAACTCAAGAAAAATATGAGAAAGAAACCATGGAGAAGAATCTTAAAGGATCCGTTGAAAATGGTGAGGCTGATGAGGTCACAATTGAAAAGCCAAAGATCAATTATAGAGGATGGAAAGCTATGCCATTCATCATAGGTAAGTGATATAAAGCTTGTTCATTAACTTTTTCTTTTTGCTTCTTTTTTTGTTGGTAGATTTCTGTATATTTATCCTCTTTATATGTAAAAATGAGAAACAATAAACTTCTTTCAGGGAATGAAACTTTTGAGAAGTTGGGAGCCATTGGAACCTTGTCCAACCTCTTAATATATCTAACTACCGTCTTCAACATGAAGACCATTACAGCTGCTACTATAATCAACATCTTCAATGGTACCTGCAACTTTGGCACCTTAATTGGAGCGTATCTCTGTGACACTTACTTTGGTCGTTACAAGACCTTGGGGTTTGCTACTTGTGCGTCTTTTCTGGTAACGGAAGCGTTCATGCTTTAGCAGTGCGGCAGTTTTGTACCTTTTACTCGACTTTTCCTTACTGAAATTAAAGCACAATATATCCTTGTCTTTAAAATTGGATGGATAATGATGATAGTTCATATCTGGATGAAATCTATACTTTTGTTTTTTTTTTAATGAACCAAAATACGTTTATGTTTAGACCACAGAGTAGAAAGTGCGAAAAAACTGGTTTTCATGTAATCAGTTGCATCTTATAGCATGATAATATAATAATTTCGTAGACTGTGACTGTGATAGACAGCATTTATGATTTACCATTGCATAATATAGTTGAATTCCTTTGAAAACATAATATAATGCATAACATATGGCATTTTATACTTGAAAGGGACTACTTAGCATACAATTGACAGCGGCAATCTCTAACTTGCACCCACCTCACTGTGCGAAAGAGAGTAGCATATGCAAAGGCCCAACAGCAGGTCAAATGGCCTTTCTGTTTACAGGATTTGGACTAATGGTAATAGGAGCTGGCGGTGTGAGACCTTGTAACTTAGCCTTTGGTGCAGACCAGTTCAACCCCAATACAGACTCTGGGAAAAGGGGTGTTAACAGTTTCTTCAATTGGTACTTCTTCACATTCACTTTTGCGAAAATGGTGTCCTTGACTCTTATAGTTTATGTCCAGTCCAATGTCAGCTGGGCTATAGGTTTAGGAATTCCTCCAATCCTTATGTTTATTGCATGCGTTCTCTTCTTCGTGGGCACAAAAATATATGTCAAAGTGAAAGCCGTTGGCAGTCCAATGAGTAGTGTAGCACAGGTTATTGTTGTAGCAATCAAGAAAAGAGGCCTAAATCCAGTGCCACAACCTTGGATTTCCCTTTTCAAGTACATACCTTCCGAGTCTGTCAACGTCAAACTTCCTTACACCGATCAGTTCAGGTAAACCAACTTCATTTTATTTCGGGTATCCAAAGAAACACTAAAGAATTTGGTTTAAGACTTTGCTCGTTAGTTACTCGTGATGATCTTGTACAGGTTCCTGGACAAGGCAGCAATTATTACTCCCCAAGATAAGATAAACCCAAATGGATCAGCAGCTGATCCATGGAAACTTTGTAGCTTGCAGCAAGTGGAAGAAACAAAATGCGTGTTGAGAGTGCTTCCAATATGGGTATCAGGCGTTGTCTATTATCTTGCTGTGGTCCAACAAAACACTTATGCTGTGTTCCAAGCTAGTCAATCTGATAGACGCCTAGGGAATACCGGCTTTAAGATTCCAGCTGCAACTTACGTTGTGTTCATGATGTTAAGTCTGACCATCTTCATACCTATCTATGATCGAGTCCTAGTCCCCTTTGTTCGAAGAATAACAGGAAAAGAAGGCGGTATCTCAATGCTTCAAAGAGTAGGCTTTGGCATAGTATTCTCTATCTTGACAATGTTAGTTTCTGCCTTGGTTGAGGACCATAGAAGAACAATTGCACTAAGCAAACCAACTTTAGGGATTGAACCAAGAAGAGGTGCAATTTCATCCATGTCTGGTTTCTGGTTGGTTCCTCAGTTTGCACTAGCGGGGTTAACTGAAGCGTTTGCTTCCGTTGGTCTAATTGAATTCTATTACAAGCAGTTCCCGGAGAACATGAGAAGCATTGCAGGGTCTCTTTTCTATTGTGGCTTAGCAGGTTCTAGTTATTTTAGTAGCTTCTTGATCATGATAGTTCACAGAACAACAAAGAGAGGAGCCACTGGTAATTGGCTGTCACAAGATCTTAACAAGGGAAGATTAGATTACTTTTACTTCTTGATCGCTGGTTTGGGAGTGATAAATTTAGGCTACTTTTTAATCTGTACAAGTCGGTACAGGTATAAGGCTGGTGAGGATGGTACTACTGAAGTCAACTTTGAGATGAAAACATCAGAGAAAACTTCAGCTTGATAGTAGTCAACGACCGACATTTATGATTCTACAACCAAGTAAGAGAAGGTTGGATCTATATATATATATATATATATATCTTCCAACTTGCACAATCTAACTTTTGTTGATGATTAATAATGAAAAGCTCCGTCAGTGGTTGAAACAGGATGCCCCATAGCAATTGGTTCATAATGCCAGGGCCCAAGACCAAGAAGTTCAGTATTTTCTTCTTCGGGAAACCGCAATTATGCAATGTTAAGCAAAATATACTCTCAGGTGTTTACTGTTGCCATTTAGCACAAACTCGGAATTTTCATTCAGCATAAGAAAAATTATAATGGCTAATCGAATAATTTTGTTAGTATTGAAAACCGGTAAACACATTATTTTTATTTCAATAAAGGCTAATTAAATAACAACTATAGTTTTTAAAGACAACTTTGTTTTTTTTTTTTTGAAAGGCTTAAAGACAAGATTGTTTTTATGTGTATAAATAGGTTTTTTAATCACAACCTAACAGCATGGGGACGGAAGATATATTAATTAAACATAAGAGTAGTATTTGATAGTTTTTAAAAACGGGAGACTAATATGATAGTTTGTTAAACCCTAGGGAAGTTCTAAGGAATTAACCCTAATTTTTTCTTTACATGGTATAAAAATCTTTCCTCACTCAAATTCTTAATATCTTTATTAAAGTTTAAAATTGATAATTAATTGATTCACACACTGAAATTGTTTCACTAACAATTTAGTATTAATTTAATATTTGATATTATTTATAACAAACAAAATAGAGTTGGATTCAAACTTTAAAAGTGTTTATTAAATAAAATTAGTTATGAATTAATTATCATAATAAATCGAAATGTTAAGGGCAATATTAATCTTTTATACTTGATTTCAATTTTATCATTTTAATAAAAATTGTAATATCTTATTGTCCATGTAGATATCAAATCCTTTGGAATTCAAGAAAAGATAGAGAACATGAAAATGGATATACATTATGCTTAAGAGAAAACTGCCAAATTTTTGTAAGTATTATACTCAAAAATAGTAGCTACAAGTCTTTTATATATTGAACAAACTACCTGTACTGTAGTGTAACGGTGCCAAAATTTAGTAATACTGTCGCCTGCAACTAAATTAAAAAGAAACAAACTTTCGTTAATACAAATTAATGTAGTAGTAGAAAGTGGGTATCGTTCATACGAGAAATTTTAACGGTAAAGAGTTTACGAGTACAAACTAAAATAAAGTAACAAAGGGGGAGGGAGTTTTCAATTCACGTAAAATTAAGAATGTAGAAATAACAAAAATCGAAAATTGACAGGTAATTAGATCTCAAATTTAATAGAAAAACCTTGATTTCGGGTCACCGATGTTATCATACTAAAATGAATCCTTAATATAAAATTCAATTCATCAATAAACATTTATTGGGGGGATGTTTTCTCGTAAGTATAAATGAATAGAAACATGTATTTTACACATTCTTATCAACCAATAACCTAGATAGGATCGTAAGTTCAATTGATTGATAGCATTAAGAATTAAGGAACCAATGAACAAGATAATACATGTACGATATGCAATTAATCTAGCTGAACATCTTCTTAGAATTTTCAACTCTAACGTAAAGAAGGTAATCCTAATTGTTACTTATGATTAATAAAACTGAACGTCATATTTTATTAATCTAGCTGTTGAATGAATCAATCCCTAATTGCACACCTAAAAATCAATCAATTCAATTAGAAAAATAATTTGGAAGACTCAATGTTCATCAATAAAACAAATTTTATTAAAACATCTTACACATAATAGATGATAACAAGGTTCCCCTCAACCAAAAAAAGAAATTTAGCTACTCATAGTGAAACTGAAAATCAAAGAAATAACAAAACATAAAGTTTCCTTCCCTGGTCTTTCTCTAAAAAATCCGAAAATACTTAGAAAAATACTGCAAAACTGTAAAACTACTATGGTTGTCGACAAAAACTAGAAGAAACGAATGCAGAAAATATAAACTATATCTAAAGTGATCTATGTGAACAGTGTACATGAACAGTACATGTCCCTCCTCTTTTTATCCTTTTTCCGATTTCTTCAATTGCCTCTTTGTGATCTTTAGTAGATAATCCTCATCCTCACTTTAAGTTGCAGATCCCCTTGATAAGATAACAATTTAATCTTTAAAAATTTGTGAAAATTTCGAATTTAAACTTCAAAACAAAATCTGCAGAATCTGTTCCCATCCTTGCACGTGGCCACGTATAGTCATGAATTTGTTGCCAATATAGAATTTCGGATTTCTTTGTTTCTTTTACATCTTTTTAACTCATTTTCATCTCCCAAGTGTTGGAATCATATGAAAACAACTAAGACATAAATCCATAAATTTTGAATAATAGTTTCAACATAAGAGAGAGATTTATATATCAAATAAGTGCAAAATAACAACTTAACAATAGACCTTGGTCATATTCAGCCTTAGCATTGGAACGGGAACAATATCTAGCTGCTTCATCTTCCATGTTACCGAGGAATATATGATAGCCAATAAACTGTTGATTTATATCCTACAGTTAATTGGTTAACTATAGTTTAGTAACTTAATTATCTTATACATATAGATATAATAAAGCCTATGGGATAAATGTATATTGCAAATATAATTATAAGATTCATATTACATTTATGTGTTATTCTTAAATTATTCATAGTTATTGTTCTATTAAGATTAAACATTAATAAGATGCAAAAGGACTAGTACTAATATGTTTTTCCTTATAAAGGAAAGCAATTGATCTCGTAAACTAAAGTACGAACATACTTAAGAAAACGTGTGGTGCTTGTTCAAGAATAAATTTACTAAATCGACCCCATATAAGAATTTTATTTGGAACATTACTTGTATATTTATAGAAATTGTTATCAAGATAATTGTATAAATAATCATTTAATTTGAGATTTATAAAGTATCTCATATGAGGATTGTTATATTTTGATACTACTTATGACCTATTCTAGTTAAAAGTAGCTTAGTCAGCTAGTCATTAAATATAGCATGAACTATATAGAAATAGTTAAGTGATAAATAAAAGATTCATCACCCTAAAGTAATTAGGAAAAATGTATCGTTGTTCTCTATTGATTCAAAAAAATCTTTGGTCAAAGTGGAATAATATTTTTAAAATAAGTTTTCAAATGTCATTAATTGAATGCATTACTAATAGTAAAGAACTAAATGTCATTAATTGAATGAATTATTAATAGTGGAGAATTAACATAATTGGACTCAAATAAAGTAGAATTACTTATATGCTATGAATTTAATTGAAATATTATTTAATGAAATGATTGAATTATACAGAAAAATCATACAAAAAAAGGTTAGTCAAAATCACTTTGACATTCTAGATATTTAGGTAATTATGATACATTGTTAGACCTAAATATTGATTTATGGATATAAATTATATAACCAGAGAGTTAAAGATAAAGTAAAGGAGTTTAATTTCTCTAATCCTAAATATAATTTATTTTATAATTTATAAATACTATCAACATATTTAAAAACTTAATAGGTCACACACACAAAATGAGTTTAAAAAAGAAATATTTTTTAATCAAGTTGGATTTGATTATAAAATTTGAGAAATGTTATGATTAAATATGAGATATTTAATAAATAAGGACTAATATAATATATAGAATCTCATTTAAGCACAACTAGTGTTTAATTAGAATTAATTATAATTCTAATTAAAATTTTATTTTAGTTAATTAATAATATGTCCAAAATTTGAAAGTAGGGGAAACGGAATATATATTAACTAAGACATAGGAGTGGTATTTGATAGTTTTTAAAAATGAGAAATTAATATGATAGTTTGTCAAACCCTTAAAAAGGTTTTGAGGAATTAACCCTAAATTTTTTACAAGATATAAAAATCTTTTCTTTACTCAAATTCTTAATATCTTGATTAAAGTTTAAAATTGATAAGTAATTGATTCTCACTCTGAAATTGTTTCATTAACAATTTACTATTAATTTAATATTTTGATATTATTTATAACACTAAAAGAAAATGGAGTTGGATTCAAACTTTAAAAGTGTTTATTAAATAAAATTAGTTATGAATTAATTATCATAATAAATTGAAATGTTAAGGGCAATATTAATCTTTTGTACTTGATTTCAATTTTATCATTTTAATAAAAATTGTAATATCGAAGAATTATTCCTCTTGTAAAGTCGCTAAGATCGCACATAATTTTAAACAAAAAACTATATTTGGTTTTGATACTAATTTCTTTTACAAATTGTTGAATGTCTATATAATATGTACCAAAATTAAATGTTACATCCTTATTCAATAAGTGGCATAAGGGTTGAGATATCTCAGATAAATCTTTAATAGATATCCCATAAAAACCTTCATGTCCCAAGGCACTTTTATTCCTCTTTTTATTGAGAGCAGATGGCATCTTATCCATTTCTTCTATATTCTCTTCATCTACCTTAATCTTATATGTTAAGATCTTATTCCCTAAAATAATTTTTCCCAATATTACAAAGTGACACTTCTCCCTATTTAACACCAAATTAGTTTCCTCATTACACTATAAAAACCTTATTCAAATTTGTTAAGCAATCATCAAAAGATTTCCTAAAAATTTTAAAAAATAGCTCTAAACACTTCATGCTTTTGTTAATAAAATCAGAAAATATGGACACTATTGCACTAAACTCTCCCATGAACCATCCAAAATAATATATATTATCCAAATATCTAACCACTTTAGAATTCAGTCCTAGTGACCTTTTTCATGTTAAGGTTTGGCCTTCTTTGATTTTCAATGATCAGATTATAGAATTCTTTCTTTAAAATCTTATCTTTCAAATCTTAAGCATGCAGGTGAAGAGTTGATCCTTCAAATTTTAAGTACAGTCCACCTAATTATCTTTCATTAAGAATATATACAACAATTTAACAAGTTTATCATTAGATAAGTAAGCATTCATGGTAATAGGCAATGTTTCATTATCGCTTAAGAAAACATATTCTAGATATGGGGGTAATGGTTTCAATTTCAATATAGGGGGCTACACATTAGAAGAAGGAGGAAGTGTTTTACCTTTACCCAAATCCTCAAAGCTTTTACCTTGAATGTTGAAGTTTGCTCCCTCTACTTTAGCCACTATGGTTACTATTTTTTCATCATATTGATTTGTTGTATCTCTATCCAGTAAGAGTTATTTTATATGGCCTTTTTCAAGTTCATGTTCAAAGATTTCTCTAATTAGTAAATCTTGAGAGTCAATGTTGTAAATATCATCATCATCATCGCATCCAGTATAAAATTTTACAATGAGGTATGATAGTACGTAGCCTTACTCCTACAGAGTAGAGAGGATGTTTCCGCTAGACCCATATGCAAATCTGAAGGAAGGGAATGAGAGCCACATACTATTGGACCTCTTCTTGGATGACCTTCTCATAGCCTTTATCATTTGCCTATTAAACCTCTACCTCCTTATGGTTATCATTTGATTACCTAATATCCTTACCATTTCCCAATTTCACCGACTTACATTGCTCCTTTATATTGCTTGATAAGAATTATTTCCTCATAGAATTGACATAATTAATCAGCTACCTAATTTGAAGTTTTATATTTTTATTTCAAGTAACTATCAAAACAAATTATGCTTTAAAAATTTCAAATATCTCTATAGTCATTTTTGCTAATAACTTAATAGGAAACTCCCAGTATGGCTTACTTTATTATTACTATTAGGGTCTTTGTTGAAATCTTAAAATATAACTTTGTCTTTGTCCTTCTCCTCTTATTTAGTTGCTCCAACCAAAGTGTGGATAATTTTGCCATCCTAAAATATATATGTTCTTTTTAGGTAATTTTATTGTCATTGTTAATTCTGTAAGTAGTCCATATGCTCTATTGGCTTAGCAAAAGGGCTGCTCACTTGACATTCATCGCTAATATGACCTCCTAATTCATAACCCAATGCTTGAGTTGGACTTATAAATCAATTTAAGCTGTCAATTTTTATTGTAAGTGTTTCTACTTGAGTTGCCAACATTATAACCATATCCATATTGTGAATACCTGCTGACCTTAGTGCCCTAGCCCTGCTTGATAGCTTATTAGTAGTTATTATAGCCATTTCCTTAATCAAGTTCAAGGCAACTTCAAAAGTCTTTATTGTTTAAGGTTCCTCCAGCTTATGCATCTACCATTTGTTTTATAGCATAATCTAGACCATTATAGAAAGTATGAAATTGAAACCATGTTGGTAGTTCATAACGTGAACACATCTTAATCCAGTCTTTATACCTCTCTCATGACTCATATTGGATTTTATTATCTGACTGTCGATAGGTAAAGATAGCATTCATTAGTTTAGCAGTCATTACTAGTGGGAAATACTTGGACCAAAAATTTATCCTTTGACTTATCTCACGTGGTGATTGAAGCTACAAGATGTGACTTCAACCACCCGTTATCCTAGATATCACAATAAGAACAGAAATAATCTCAATATGATAGTGTTGTTAGATATTACATTAACTTTTAACATGTAACATGTCTCCATGAAATTAACAATATATGCATTTTTATATTCAATAGGTAATCTGTTGAATTACATAAACTGTTGTAACATTTGCATTATGTTCTGTTTAATCTCATAATTATTCAGTATGATCATCAGTCATTGTATGCCTCACTATATCCTCATAAATAATGGCTTCTTATAGTATAGCATAAGTCTTATGCTTGCCTTCCATATTGCTGCATGTTGAACTACTTGTGTAGAAATCTTCTCTCTCTCTTAAAGTGTTCATAAAAACATATTCTCAATCTTTGAATCTTTTCCAAAAGCTGCAAGAACTTTATTCTTTTCATACACCAAAAGTCATACACTTATAGTTAAATTTGTATAAGCACAAAAATAAAAATTCAATAATTAAATAAAATAATTTAAATAAATATAAACAAAATAACTAGATTAATAGTTCTTATATCTCTGCAGTATTGCACATATTCCCCAATAACTTTATGTATATTTTATATATATCCTTTCTATTTTGATACAAGATTAAGGCGAGTAGACCTATCATTTTGTAATAGTAAAGTAAAGTGGTAGTAGGGGTCGATCGCACAAGAGATGAATATAACTACTAAGTTTAATCTTCTCAATATTACGTAATTAATAATAAATTGGGTTTTTTATTGAACGAATTTAAAAATGAATAAAAAATGTAAACTAATTTAGATCACCACTAGAAAAATGAAATAATAATCAATATGAATAAAAAGAGTTCCCTTCTAACTTCACCTTGCATGATATTCCAAAAATGATGTTCTCTTCATATTTTTATTTGTATACTCTTCCGATAATTGGCTACACCAGTCCTCAAACAGCTCTTCCACAATTACCTAAAATAAGACATAAAACCAATTAAATCAAGATAATTTGAATGGAAATTTTATCTCACAGAATTCACTCTTCCTTAGCTTGTTTATATATAAAGAACTATCGAATTCATCATTAAATTCCTTATATGGTAAATCAAATGAAGAATTCTTAAGTTTTACATCTCTTAAGAAGCTTATTATAAGTGAAGAAGGGGCAATGTCGTTAGAAACCTAGATGTAACTTGCGTAATTCATTCATTTCATACATTATAGGATTTAAAGCACAAAATTGAATATCAATAAAAAATGAAGTAAAAGGTGATTCTCTTATCCCTTGTTGGTTGCTCGAACTAACCATATCCTTGTTACATGTTATAATAAATCTATACGGACGAAGAAAGTAAGCTTACCTCTAAAAATTGATTATATGTCTCAAGTGTCTATACCTAAAATGTTAGAAAGAGTTCCCTGGCAAACTTCTTCATTTCTCAAGATGCTCATAAAAGCATCTTAGTCTTTGATTTTTTTTTTTCACAAGCTTGGAGAAGTTTATTCTTGGCATTCACTGAGAGTCATACATTTACATTTAAATTTGTATAAGCACAGAAAATAAATAGTCAACAATTAAATAAAAATAATTAAAATTAAATATAAGAAAATGACTATATTAATAGTTACCAAATCTCTTTAATATTACACATATTCTCTAGTAACACCACTAAAAACTCGATATGTGTTTTTTCTATACCCTTACTATTCTAATGCAAGACTAATGCAAGTACACATATCATTCTATAATAGTAAAGTAGTAGTAGGGGTCGATCTTACGAAGAATAAATATAACTACTAAGTTTAATCTTTTCATCATTATCTATGATAAGTCTTGAATTGTACGGTATTCACAACCTTGGATTCAACTTAGAAAATAAACAAACGTAAGCCTTGAATTGCACGCCTATCAATTAGAATGAAACTTTGAAGCTATATCAAATTTGTTTGGAATTCGGGGGGGGAAAAAGATAGAGAGAATGTACATTGTGCTTCAGAAAAAAGTATCAAATTGTACAATAGCCTATTAAAAACTAATAACTACAAATATAATACACATTTAGCAACGTACCTGTACTGTTATGTTTCTAAGAGTTGATAACTTTTAACTGACGTGCAATGTTAATTTTTAGACTAAAATAACAATAGAGATCAGCGAATACCAGCAGGAATTATTTTTAAAAATGAAAAAAAAAATTACAGAAATTATTTTTTATTTTGTTTTAGATATATGGAAATCATAAAAGTTCACCAACGAAGGGAGCAAGTTCTTAATCTTTTGTCTTTTCTTAAAGCCAAATTAAACATGATTGGTGTGGGTAGTTCAGCACTCTCATCCTTTAAGTAGATGTCTCAAGTTCGAGTCCTGAGAATGGAGAGACCTGTTTGGCCAGCATTTTACCTCTTACGGGCTGACCCGGTGCGAGCGAGGATTAGTCTGGGTGTAGATGGCTTAAAGGTGCCTTCTTATAGTTAGGACCCTCCTAAGACATCTCGTGGGCTAATAAAAAAATTTATAATAAAAAAAAAGCCAAACCATGTCTGATGTGCACAGCCCCGGCCCTGGGCAGGGGCGAGCTGGGCCCCTGCCCAGGG
>JANZXR010000006.1:31976433-31991865 GCA_027575705.1 Erythroxylum echinodendron
GGTGGCCCCCCGCCCTGGGCCCACTTTAATTTTTTTTAAAAAATTACATATATAATTTATTAAAAAAATTTTAATTTATTTTTTAATTAAATTGAGAGGTCCGTATCTTCTTTTTCGTCCCGAGCCTACAAAATCTCAAGACCGGCCCTGGATGTGCAGTGTGTAGTTCAAAACTTATAATTGAATAACGTAACAAGCTCATTCGGTTGACTAATTCTATGACCAAACATCCTATGAGTATCTGTTTTATTGTATTACACGTTTTATTGAATTCTTAGCAAAAACCTTTTTGGCCTAACCGTACACCTTGCATGTGTTTTATACATGATTTAACCTTTAATTTTCGTTAAGCGTTGATCTCACTTCGAAAGATTGTTGAGCAGCATCCAAGTTGAGGTGGCTTGAGCAGCACAGGTTATTAGTTCAGGGAATTCCTACCCACCGGCGCAAAATACATTTACGAAGGCTTCATTATGTTCATAGTTGACTCGTTTCTCAATTCATAGGCCTTTGAGGCAGCAACAATTGCATACAGCGTACCACAATAAATTTGAAAGTTTTTCATGTTCCAACTGTATTAAGTCCATGGTAATTACCCAACTATATGGGTTTGTACATAATGCGATAAAGAAAACGACCAACAGGCCATAACCTTACTGATATAGACATAAATGGCCAGAAAGACAAGCTCTTCCTTCTTCCATACATTGCAAAAGGTAAATGAGACAAGAAATGAAGGTCTCAAAAGCACCAAGAGCTAGAGGACTCGTAAAGCAGCAGCAGTAATTAGGCATTGTTGCTCAAGTCAAACTCACTACAATATCCCAATTACATGTCTTTACTCTCATTACTGGCAAACGGCACAATTATTGTGTATATCCCCGCACCTGATCCTCAGACCGTGTAGGCTTGTTGAATTGTATCTATGTCGAGGCCTTTCAATCTCACCACTGATTCTACATGACCCTTGAGTGTGTGAAGCTCCCTCAACCTGCAACCACGTACGCATAATTCAAAAATTGGAGAATTCCACCAAAATCAGAGAATTTTCCAATGAACCAAAAGCCAACATATGTAACAAAGATTCAAAATAACTTATGAGGAAGCTGACAACATTTCACACTATCTGGCAGGCTTAATTTATGATGTGATAACTCCTTATTCCTACAGCAACGACTAATCCTCAAACAGAAAATATGAGTTCATCAAAAAGATAATATTTAGAAAACGTAAGATTCTGCCAGATGTGCTTCTCATAATTCTTCAAATGCCCCATAAGTCAATGCAAGACAAGACGGCATTCAGGTACATAACCACGTATGAAGCTGAAAAGACAGACTGCTAAAATTCCAGCATACCTTGCTATTTCAGCTCTCCTTTTAGCTTCTTCAGCCATCTGGTTGAGTTCAGTGAAATGAGTCCGGTCAGTGAACATCTTTGTATCTGGTGGCTGCAACCCATGCAATGTTCTTTGTGCGTGGGCCCACTGAAGCTCACGTTGTTCCTTTCCGAAATCCTTTTGCCTTGTGAAAGCAATCTACAAATTGAGAAAATTAATCACAGGGAAAAAAAGATTAGACACATACAATAAACATGCAGACTTAAAACATCAGTCTGCTCTAAGGAACCACAACGAAATTCCATGCAACTAGTACCCTTTGCTCAATGACAAGATCCCAGGCTCTTCCACTCAAAGCATATCTTATAAAAAACTTGATGAAGTCGAGTGGTATGTAGAAGATGATGTTATAAAGCCAAATGACACCTGCCCAACCCCAACCAATCCCTTCAATAGCAGCAAAGCTCCAATTGGCATAGACTGCAATTAGAGTGGCAATCTGCAGAGAATTGAAGGTTTAGCATTTCAGTTTCACTAGAGTTGCTTGAGCATCTATATACAAATGAACAGGAAATAGCCTCACCAGCTGAGCAATCACAAAAGCTACCACAAGCAGTAGCCCAGGACGTTCAACAAAGGACCAACTTCTAGACCGCGTCACGAATATAAGTGCCTGACTGATAATGCTCACTTGCAAATAAATAGCTGATGCAAGTTTGCGGAAGTCATCATGGGCAGTTTTCTCCAAAGTTGACACACCAAAGACCCTCTGGAAAATTAACAGGAGCACATATTAACTGTTGAGTACAGGGAAATAAAATTCACAGATATATGTGACAAAACATAAATCATGAACGGATACATGCTGATACTTTAGTTAAGAAACTTGCAACTTGGTAAAGCTTAGAACGGTATGTACAAGACATCAGACATTCCCATCTTAACTAACTGGTTTTCAACTGCAGGTGATATATTTGTTCCAGTTACTCTAGTCTTAAAGAGTATTCTTGCGAAATATTATGTCCAAAAACAAAAACGCAAAGAACACAATGAAAGTTAAGCATTTAGACAGATTTTGATCTGATATATTTGCATTGTATATTTATCCAAAAAAGTTCATGGTTTAATAAATGTCATGTCATCTTACTGGGAAGAAGTCTGTTTTATATGCCGCCCAAAAGAATATGACTGTCATCATTGCAAGGTAACTACCAAGAACAATTCCAGTGGTAAAAATCTCTGCTAGCTTCCAGCTGTCTGGCATGGGAGATGGTTTCACTCTATCCTTTGAAATTGTCATAATGGTACCTGAAATTACATAGTTCTAATAGTTAGTGAATGAAGACATGCTATGATCAAAACACCAATCTATCAACCATAGATAATGAACTTGCCGCTTCCTAACAATTAGCACAAGAGAAAAGTTTCAGTTATATTAGCTGAAATGCTACATGTTTAGCAACAAGCTGTGACAAATATCAAACTGAATTCCTAGTTATACATTTCAACCAAACCAATACCACCAACAGCATATTTTCAAGTTCATTTCAGGACTATTTCCCAATACAATAGTTGGTCCTTGTATATGTGTGTGTGTCTGGGTTTACATGTCAGAGGTACAAAGATTGCAAAAGTGGAAAAAGAAAATAACTAACCATCATTGAGAATGGCAATGATAAGCACCATAAATGGTGGAAAATCAAACTTCCATATTAGGGCCAATAGCATGAAACCAAGCTGCCACAAGTACAATAAAAGAAATCAGTAACAGAAATGATGAAAATTTTCAATGAGATAGCTTTCTCATAATTCAAATGCAAATAAGATCACATGATAGAAAAGTTTCATCTATATTACTAGCAAAACTAGTTAAGGCATTTTCCAAAAAAAAAAAGAAAAAACAAGTTGAGGCAGCCTAACTTACCACAATACGAATAGTAATAGAAACTGCATAAATCTGAAAAAGATAAAAAAGATGAGAAAACAAAAAATTAATAGGTAATAAAAAATTGTAATGCTAAAAAGGGCACAGATAAAACAACATATTGCAATAAAACCATCCAGAACAATAGTGTCAACATTTCTAAATAAGTTTGTCCATGAGAAAATCACGAGAGTCAACACTTACTGTGTAATTTTTCATCCTCTGGAATATTGCCCGACTTGTCAAGACAGCACTTATGATAACACTAAGGCCAGGCTCAGTGAGGACAATATCAGAAGCACCACGAGCTGCATCAGTTGCATCAGCAACAGCAATCCCTATATCAGCCTTCTTAAGAGCAGGTGCATCATTAACTCCATCCCCAGTCATCCCACAGATATGTTTTCTAGCTTGCAAGCGTTTCACAATCTCATATTTGTGTTCTGAAATAACACCATATATCAAACTAGTTAATTCTGCATACCTTTCTTGGACTTTTGGCTACAACTAGTTATTAGCAAGGAACACTAAATCCAAGATTTGAATCCAACGGACCAATTTATTGAATTCCATTAACCAGCTGGATATCCAAAGTGAAAGTAAAATCAGCTACTAAGGGAAAACGAAATTACCAGGGAAAACACCAGCAAATCCATCAGCTTTCTCTATCAGTTCATCAATTGGTAAAGCACCAATAGATTGATCCTTGTCTTGTCCTAACAATGCTGATGAAGGGTACATATTGGTTCCCATTCCCAATCGTCGTCCCGTTTCCTTTGCTATTGCAAGCTGATCCCCTGGTAAAAGCCACAAGTTTCAACAACTTAAAACATGAAAGGTGATATAAATTAACCATTTTTAGAACATGGATGGTGTTAAAACTAGAAAAACAACTCAGGAATGTATGGTGAATTTTTTAACAACCAATGTTGCATACTCAGCTTAATGGAAGATGGGAATCCCGTATACAAATTTTTCTTCAGAATATTTACAGAACTGCACACTTTGAAGGGGTCCACTTAGAAAAGAACAAACCTGTAATCATTTTCACATTTACACCAAGATTTAAAGCCCTCCTTATTGTCTCTGCACTGTCATGTCTGGGTGGATCAAAAAGAGGCATGAGGCCAATAAACTGCCAGGGGCCTCCAGAACTCTCTTTCCTTCCATCTGGAACTTCCTGCATCATAGAAGCAAGTAACCAATGAAAGACAATAATATAAGAAACCTTAAAAAATAACAAGGTATAGTAAGAATATAACATAGTAAACATAAAACCATAAGAGATTCAAAAGGCTTCCTATTACCTGGTATGCAACAGCAAGGGAGCGTAAACCCCTTTCTGCGAACTTATCAATCACAGCATGAACCCTTCGCTCAATGTCTGACTTGTTGTGGGCAAGGTTTAGAATCTAAAAGGACCACATTGAAAGATAAGAAATAGTGTAAGAACTGACAAGAGCCAGAGGCCAAGGTGTAAAATCCATGCAATATACCTGCTCTGGTGCACCTTTGCTGACTCTATGCATTTTACCTTCACCGTCAATATAAGTCAAAGCTGTACGCTTATCAGTAGGATTAAAAGGGAGGAAGTGAACTTCTTGAATCCCAGCACGTGCCTTTTTTTAACAAAAAAATATTAGAACATATGGCCAACAAAAGATGGAAAAATAAATAAATAATAAATAGGTAGAAAACAAGCTGAAAGTAATCGAAAGATTTAACCAAAAGTAAAGAGAAAATCATGGCAGTGAATTACTTCTTTAGGATCAGCCAACGTGCCAACGATAGCAGAATCTATTGCGTCTTGATTCTCAGTTCTAGAAGCACGAGCAGCCATCAGAACTACTGCATCTGCATCTATTCCTTTGGCAAAAACCTGATGTACAGTGAAAATTTTAGAACAATAACACTGATTCACTGAACTTTAAACAATGGCTTCTCTAACCAACCTCAATGATATTTTTGTCTACTGTGAGTTTATTTAATGTCAGTGTCCCTGTTTTATCGCTGCAAAGAACATCCATGCCTGCCATCTCTTCTATGGCAGTCATTCTCTTCGTGATAGCTCCCTGTTAATCAATGTAATCCTATCATCTTCTGCTGAAAACTCATCAATATGTAGTAAACAAAACCATTGCAAGATCATAGCAAACCTGCTGAGAAAGCCTATGAGAGCCAATTGCCATGGTCACTGACAAAACTGTAGGCATGGCAATTGGAATTCCTCCAATGAGAAGCACAAGAAGATTGTCAATTCCAGGACGATATTTCCGATCTTGTATTGGGTACATAACAATGATCTCTATAATCATGCCAACAGCAATCGAACAAATGCAGAAATTCCCAATTGCAGTCAAGACCTACATACCGTGAGAATATTAATCAAAATCAGTCATACATCGTAACTCGGATAACAAAGGTCCCGTCGTTTATCCTCCTTGCCTTTTGGAAGTGGCCAATTTGGTTAGTGGTATCCACAAGGTGAGCAGCCTTTCCAAAGAAGGTATGGACACCAGTAGCAATGACCACTGCTTCAATCTCTCCTTGTTTGCAAGTAGAACCAGAGTAAATGCCATCTCCAGGACCTTTTGTAACCGGAAGGGACTCACCAGTAAGTGCAGACTGTAAGAGCAAAGATTTAAGACATCAGGAAGACAGTAACAACTAGAGTACTAGACCAAGTCGACCAGACTGTCGCATTAAAAGCGATTAGAATGAAAGACCCACCTGATCAATCTTAAGTGGGTCACCTTCAAGCAAACGAGCATCAGCTGGAATAATGTCTCCCAGTTTTATACTGATGATGTCACCAGGAACCAAAATAGCAGCATCCTGCTCATTCCAGCTTCCATCTCGAAGGACCTTTATGAAAACCAGAGATGAATTGAAGAGCTCATTACCACAATACATGCACTTTGAATTCACACAAGCATTCAATCATAGTTGTACTTATTGTGTTTTTGGGTTCTTAATCAAAGTTCGTTCGTGTTTATGACAAGGTTCCAAATATATTAAATGATAACTACCCCAATTTAGGTAAACCACGATAAGGATATATGATTAGTTAATACCTTAGCTTTTGGAGCAAGACGAGCCATGAGAGCAGCAGCAGCATTACCAGCGTTATTTTCCTCGATAAAGCTTATGGTTGAGTTGATCAAAAGCAGAGTGATAATACCAACAAAGTCTTGCCAATCCGGGGGCTTTCCCTAAAGTTTACAAAAGGAACGAACTTAATAGAATCTCAAAGCAGATTCCATAGGGTTAAATCACGATAAGAAAAAAGAACGCCTAAATGCAAGTTCATACTCCTCCATTTGCAAGAGCAATTGCCATGATAGCAGCAGCCTCCATAACCCATGAAAGAGGATTCCACATAAAACCCAAAAACTTCAAGAATTTGCTCTCCTGAAATACAACCGGTGAGTGAATTTAAAGCTAAGACAAATCCACGAGACCACAGTAGAAGGAAAATGGCTTAAATATATAACAAGACACAAACCTTTTTCTCCTCAAGCTTGTTGTGACCGAAAATGGCCAGCCTCTCTTCAGCAGCTTGAGTGGTGAGACCTTGTCTGCTACATCTCAGATTCTCAAACACTTCCTCAATGGGTATGTTTTCCTGCATTCCAATAAACTCAAATCTTTAAGACACAACAAAACACCAGCTCAAACAGAAAGAAAACCAGAAAAGTTTCAATGTCGGTTCAGATCTATTACCAAATCCACAACTTCCTTCAACACAGCCTCCAGAACTTCATTCTTGTCCCCCATCCTGTTCTTGAAATCTCCCCAGGTAAGAAGCAATGAAAAGATTAAACTTCACTTCAGAGCCACCATGAAAAACAGCATAAAAGATTTTCAACGGAATCAAGGACACAGTTTGGGACCAAAATGAGGATAACCCACCAACACCAAATCTACAAAGAAAAGGTGATTAGAAACCAAACCGTAAGCCTAATGGCATAGAGAGTGCAAGTAACAGTCATATAAATCTATCTTGTTCTTTTCAGCTACTTACGTTCGGCTTTTAAGCAAGCATCCAAAAACTAAAGCCTCTTTTTTATCGGAGTCCTTTTATTTCCAAAATGGTCCACACATACGGACGCTGGCTCACCGCTCACGTACTAGGTCCGCGGGGTAAGTAGAGTTATGAAGGGACTGTTTCGATATTTACACCTTCAACCATTTTTGTTTTTGATTTTATATTTTCTTTAAAATATATATTTAATGAATAAGGACAGAAAACCAAAGTCATGAATAAACGGCACATGCACCCACTCAGCCTAAGGCCTATCCTGTAATTTTCAATTTTTTTACCAATCGTTTCGACTTGGAGTGAAAGGCCACCTTTTCTCTAGCGTGAAGGTAACTCGCCATGATTGGCGGACAAGTGTCCCTTCTGAAATTTGGTTAAATTCTCTAGGCAAGTGGGTACTTTTATGTACGTTCAAAGACCTTTGGGACACCAATTGTCGAAAAAGAAGCAGTGAGTGATATTTAATCAAATCATCTTATCCTTTCTTACTTTCCGTTTACTCGTCTACGGCGATTGACTCTTCCAAAATATTTAAACCCTTGAAGATTAAGATCAAACATTGGCAATAAGCTTGTGTGTTAAACAATCTAATTGTCCTTAAGCATCCTGAACCAGAACCACCTGCGCTTGACCATGACTAGCGTCAACCCACATAGATATTATGTTTCTGTCTGATATCTTTTCTATAAGATGTTTCTGTTCTGGTTCATGCTCCTCATGAATGAATACACAAATACATAATGAGCTGTATGCATCTATTATTTTTATTATTATTAAATACTTCTGTTTTTTTTTTCAATTAACAAGATGATATCTTTAGGTTTTGAATTGGTATGCCAGACCAGACGCGTAATGTTTGGTAGTTTGTACAGGTAACCGGCCCATCAACAACTATTGTTGTAATACTCGACAGGACGCTCTGGCGAACACACACATTTATTTACCTAGTAATTAACAAAGGACATAGTGGTGACCATTTTCATTAGGCAGGTGAGTGTCCAATGGGATAATCTGTCCACTTTTATAGTGTCCAAAATGACATTGTCTTAGTCAATAAACAAGATTGGACACTCTCTAAATTTATATTTAATGACTCAAACAATGTTTTTTTAAGATTTGACAGAATAAAATTGGACAAAAAAATCTGAATTGGGTGAGTGTCGTACACAACACTTCATGGTTTGTTGAGTACGGTTACTTCAACTCTAAAACTGGGGTAAATTCAATTAGTCCTTTACGTAATTTTGTCTTTGGCTGGTATTCTAAATCAGAAGTCAATGATGTTAAGCGAATAATATTTGACTCTGTGCACTTAGATCAGATGTAACCAATTCCCACAGATGAAACCCCAATAAAGTCACATCACAATATCATAAATCTTAATGATTGAAGGGGGAAAATTTGTGATGCACATGTGCTTTCAAACTTGTATGTTTTAAATCTCATGCATTACCTGTAGTTCTAAGTCAATTATTTACGTCTCTTTTGTAACTTATGCTTAGGAAATTTGTCTTTTTAAACATGTTTGGTTACTGTAAGTATCAATATAGAAATTAGAATATACAAATCATATACGTATTGTTTTTGTTAGTTAATGTTATTTTCTTTGCAACTTAGAAGTTCGTGCTTCATTAAATTGAAAAGCATACTTTGTTTCTTATGATTGGTTTAATAAGGTGTAGGTTAGCTCTGTTGGAAAAACAAGGTAATTTTTCCTCTAAACCAAACAACTAGTGAATTTGACCGATTCAGTATTTCTCATAATAGACTGTAATAGTCTCCTAGACAGAATTATCACTCTAAGTAAATCCCAGGAAATGATCGAAGGTCATAAACGGTCCCACTTAAAATCCAGTTTACTAGACAGGACTTACGTGCACAGTATATTTTCACAACCTAGACCTGTGTATACAAACATAACAATACACGCAAATAATAAAATACACTCAAATGAACCCTACAAAACACTACAAATAAAACTGACAAATAATATTGAATATTATACTACAACCGAGAAGAAACAGCAACAATAATAAAATTATGGAATAATAAAAGAGATAAGGAAAAAATACACCCAAAATTTTGATAACGGAGTTCAACAAAATGTGCCTAGTCTCCGAGCACCTCTCAAATGGTTCGCTTTTATTTAAATGTGAGAGTAAAGATACTAATGTTGGGATAATCCTAATAGGAGAGGAGAGCCTTTTTCTTATAACTCTCAAACTACTCAATATTTTGATAATCCGTCAATGTAGGATCAAAAATTGGTGCCAATAATCCGCCAATGTGGGATCAAAAATTGGTGCCAAAAGTTAACAAATCTCTATCTTGGCACAATTTTTGGTCACATTAAATACAAATCTTCTCAATCAAACAAAAAATAAAACGATCCTTGTTTGACGGTGCCAACTCAAATGTGCAGGATATTGACCGAGTATAAACAATGTTCAAACTTGACTCTTGTAACCACCTTGGTCAGCATATCTGCAGGATTCTTCATAGTTCGAATCTTTTGGAGAAGTATCTCCTCTTCTTCGAGAATTTCCTGCACAAAATTATAGCGAACATTAATGTGCTTCGTCCTTGCATAAAAGACTTGATTCTTTGCTAAATGAATAGCACTCTAACTGTCAGAACATACCTCAAGTTATTTCTTGACCAACTCCCAAGTCTTTAAACAATCCATGAAGCCAAATTGCCTCTTTCACAACTTTTGTAATAGTCATATACTCTGCCTCTGTTGTAGACAAAGACACCATTGACTGCAAAGTAGACTTCTAACTAACTGACGCCTTCGCTAAAGTGAACAAATAGCCAGTTGTAGACCGTCTTTTATCTAAGTCACTTGCATAGTCAGAATCACAATATCCAACTACGCGTTGACCAAGTAATTCATCCTGCTCAAATGCTAAACCAACATCTACGATATCTTGGATATACCATAGAATCCATTTCACGACTTGCCAATGAACCTTACCTGGATCATGCATGTACCTCCTTACATCACTAACAGTCTGTGAAATATCTGGTCTCGTACACACTAATTGCATACATCAAGCTTCCAACTACATTAGCATATGGGAATTTCACCATATATTCTCACTCTTCATCTAACTTTGGAGATAATCGGCTATTTAGTTTCAAATGAGGAGCAAGTGGGGTACTTACAGGTTTTGAATCTTCATTCATACTGAAACATTGTAGTATCTTCTTCAAATACTGCTTCTGTGTTAGCCAAAGCTTTCCTCTCTCTCTTTCCCTGCTTATCTCCATATCGAGAATCTTCTTAACCTTTCCTAAATCCTTCATCTCGAACTCTTTACTCAACTAAGCCTTCAATCTGTCAATCTCAACGTGGCTCATTGCTACTATCAAGAAATCATTAACGTACAAAAGTAAGTACATATAGGACCCATCTCGAAGTCTGTGCAAATACATATAGTGATTGTATTTGCTTCTTGTGTATTTTTGACCCTTCATAAACTTGTCAAATTGTTTGTACCACTGCCTTGGAGATTACTTCAGTCCGTAAAACGATTTGTTCAGTTTGCAAACCTAATTTTCTTTACCAACAACCTTGTATCTATTTGGCTGAGTCATATAGATTTCCTCCTTTAAGTCATCGTATAGGAATGCGGTCTTCACATCAAGTTGACCTAGCTCCAAATTCAACTGCGCTACCAAGGCCAACAACATTCTAATGGAAGAATGTCTAACAACTGGAGAAAATACCTCATTATAATCAATTCCCTCCTTCTGAGTATAGCCTTTAGCTACCAATCTTTCCTTGTAGCGAATATCATCTTTGTCAAGAAATCCTACTTTCTTTGCAAACATCCATTTGCATCCAATTGCCTTTTTTCCCTTCGGTAGTTGTGTGAGCTTCCACATTTTATTCTTCTGAAGAGAATGCATCTCTTCTTCCATTGCACCTTTCCATCTACCACTTTCTGAACTTTGGAAAGCTTCTAGAAAGGTAGATGGAACATTATTAACAACTGGAGGTGTATAAGCCACCATGTACGTAAAACGAGCAGGTTCCTGGTTTGGAACGTCTTCCTCTTCCGACTCTTACTCTACCATGGGAGAATCATTGGTAGTGCTTTTTGTTGGGATCAACATTGTCTGTTTAACCTCCACCTGCTTTGGCATACACTCCACTTGCTGCGAAGTATCATCAACTCCTTCTAGAGTTACCTTGTTTAACATGATAGATTCATCAAAGGTAACATCCCTACTGATAATTGTCTTCTTTGACTCTAGACACTACAAACGGTATCCCTTAACTCCAGCATTGAAGCCCATAATAGAGCCTTCGTTGCTCATTGATCCAACTGTGATTCATTCATATGATAATATGTAGTAGAACCAAAAATATGCAAAGAATCGTAATTTGTTGCAGGTTTTCCGGACCATACTTCTAAAGGAGTCTTACCATCTATAACAAATGATGGTAAGCGATTGACAAGATATTGAGCGTATGTCACAGCCTCAGCCCTAAATTTTCTGCCTAACCCAGTATTAGATAGCAACGAACTTTCTCCATTAGTGTCTTGTTTATACGCTCCGACACCCCATTCTGTTGTGGTGTTTTTCTAACTGTGAAGTGGTGAACTATGCCACACTCTTAGCATACTTCTAGAAAAGGACCATTCTTGTATTCTCCACCATTGTCTGTTCGGAGAATTTTGATCTTCCTTCTCGTCTAGTTTTCAACCTGAGCTTTCCACTTAAAGAAAACGATCACATTATCTTTGCTCTTCATAATAAATACCCACACTCTTATGAAAAAATCATCAACAAAAGTAACAAAATAATGCCTACCTCTGAGTGACGGAGTATTAGAAGGTCCCCACACATCTGAGTGCACATAATCCAGAATCCCCTTGGTATTATGGATAGCAATGCCAAATTTTTCTCTTTGTTGTTTTCCTAGAACACAATGCTCACAAAATTCTAATTTGCAGGTCTTCGTACCTTCCAACAATCCTTGCTTAGCAAGAGTTTGCAAGGATTTTTCACCAGCAGGTCCCAATCATATATCCCACAGCTTTGTTGCCTCTACATCCTTCTTGCTACTTCAAATTACTGTTGCTACCATCCCAACCACTGTACTATCTTGGTAATAATTCAGATTGCCCTTCCTCATGCCTTTCAACATTACCAGTGCTCCTGAAGTTGCTTTAAGAATTCCATCTCATATCATTACAACTAGGCCTTTTGATTTTAAAGTCCCCAAAGAAATGAGATTCTTCTTCAACTTCGGCATATACTGCACATCCCTTAAAATTATGATGGATCCATCATGATTTCGCAGCTTGATTGAACCTATCCTGGCTATTTTACATGGATTATCATTACCCATGTAAACAACCCCACCATCCAGTTTTTCAAAATTAAAGAACCACTCCCGGATGGGAGATATATGATAGGAGCAAACTTGAATCCAAAATCCACTCGTCTGGATGCGATGTTGACAGTGAAATCACCAAAGAGATATCTGATTCTGTATTACTTTTACACTCTACAACTTTTGCATCTTGTGGAGCCTTCACTTTCTCATAACAAAAAGCACACTCATCTTTGGCAACTTGACTTTTTGATTTAGATCTTCCTCTTCTCTCCTTTGACTGGCTTTGTTGACGATCTCTTGCTACTAATACTTCATCTGTTGTAACTGTTTTATTTTTCATTTTATCCTTCTTTCTCAATTCATGACTATACAAAGCAGAACATACAACATCTAAAGACACATTCTCCTTCCCATGAAGTAATGTAGTCTCCAAGTGCTCAAATTCATTGGGAAGAGATGATAACAACATCAAAGCCAAATCTTCATCCTCAAATTTCACATCTAAATTCAACAGGTCTGCTACTAACTAATTAAACATAGTGATGTATTCATTTATAGTAATACCTGGTCGGTAATCAAATCGAAACAATCTTTTCTTCATAAGGAGCTTATTCTGACCACTCTTTTTCATAAATTTTTCCTTCAATGCCTTCCACAATTTGTGTGCAGAAGTCTCATTTTTGAAAGAATACTTCTTCTCTCTGGACAGGCACGATCGAATTGTTTCGTATGCCAACCAATTTATAATACTCCAACCCTTATCCTCAACATCTTCTTGTTTCTTTTCGTCAATGGCAACATCAAGACCATATTGGAAGAGGGAGTCCAAGACCTCCCCTTGCCACATGCTGAAATGGCTAGTACTGTCAAATATATCCACTGCCAATTTCAAACTTGACAACAGAATTCTTGACCATGATGAAGAGGAAGTCAATGTCCCTGGTGTTATATTTGAAGTAGTCTCCTTTGTTTCTTAATCATTAAGTGCCATTACAGACTCAAAATATAATATTCAATATAACAAAAATTACAAACAAACCAAGGACGAACCTTACTCTAATACCACTTGTTGGGAAAATTGGATGATTTTCCCTCTAAACCAAACAACTAATGAATTTGACTGATTCAGTAATTCCCAAGATAAACTACAATAGTCTCCTAGACAGAATTACCATTCCAAGTAAATCCCCAAGGAAAACTGGAGGGGTCACAAATGGTCCCACTTAAAATCTAGTCTCCTAGACAGGACTTATGTATACGGTATATTTTCACAACCTAGACCCGCGTATACAAACACAACAATACACACAAATAGTAAAATACACCCAAAAGAATCGTACAAAACACTATAAATAACCCTGACAAATAATATTGAATACTATACTATAACTGAGAAGAAGCAACAACAATAATAAAATTACGGAATAATAAAAGAGATAAGGAAAGAATACACTCGAAAATTTGATAACAGAGTTCGGCCAAATGTACCTAGTCTCCGAGCGCCTCTCAAATGACCTGCTTTTATTTAAATGTGGGAGAAGAGATACTAATTTTGGGATAATCCTAATGGGAGGGGAGAACTCTTTTTTTATAGCTCTCAAATTACTCACTATTTTGATAATTCATTAATATGGGATCAAAAATTGGTACCAATAACCCACCAATATGGGATCAAAAATTGGTGCCAAAAGTTAACAAGTTCTGTAATATTGTTTGATGAAGTAATAAGAACCCTTAATGTAATAGTCTCTTAACAACTCATATATTTAGTGTTTGACCTTAACATTAGTTTATTTAGCGTTTAACGTGACATGCATATTATTTTAAAATAAATTATTTTATTAATTAAATTATAAAAATAAATTAATTAATCGGTTAAATTTTATTTAAGAGCAAAACTAAAATTGCTTGTTAAAAAACTCGATCTCTACCTAAAGGAGCCAAGCTTATTTCATCTCAAAATTCAACCTATTTCATTTTAAAAATCAACCTATTTTATCATAAATCACAACCCTAGTTTTACTTGAATCACTACAAGAAAAATGTGCTTTTGCGACGGTCTTTACTGACGGAAAACATGGACTTTCTGTCGGTATATAAGATTAGCGACGGACATTACTGATGGATAAAAACATTGTAGAAATGGTCGTAACTAATAAATATCGACAGAAAATAATTTAACATTAGTAACTTTACCATCGGAATATTTTTTGCCATCGATATCTTTACGAACGGAAAATTGTTTTCTATCAGTATATCTATCAACATTCGAAATAATTTCGTCAGTAAATTGTTACAAAATTACCGACGATTAGCTGTTAGTTATTCCGTTTCTGATTATCAACGATATGCGCTCCGTCTGTGATTACCGACAGCATATGGTTGGATACTCCGTCTGTGATTACCAACAGTTTTAGTCTTTCTGTCGGTAATTTTGTGCAAATCGTGCGGGAAATTATTCTAAATGTACCGATGAAAGTTGTTGTCTTGTCTGTGATTACCGACGGTAATGTTTATTCCATCGATAAATGTTTAATTTTACCGATGGAATAAGATCCTAACTTTCGACTCCGATATCTAAAAATTTCTTGCTATATATCATTGGAAAGCTAGAAAAATAATCTAAAATTTCCAAGAAGGCAACTTCATCTAATTCAGACTAGATCAATCCAAATTTTCCCCTTAAGTACAAAGACGAATTTTACATTTATCCACCAATGTACTGCACCCAGTTCTCAACTTCATGAAATTTTAAGACTCTTAGAGACAGAATT